>PVIU01028183.1:0-20224 GCA_004026605.1 Ondatra zibethicus | reverse complement strand
GGGACAGAACATCCCTGCTGACCACTGACCCCAGGTTAAGCACAAAGGTTTGGCAATGCGAGTATCTGTTGGTGACTAAGCCATGGCTGTATCTCCCATCTCACCTAGTCTTACTGCTTTTTACTGTGTCCCACTTTTTGTTGTCAAACTTTTCAGTTGTCATATTACATGTCTTTGTGATTATTTTTGTTCCTTCTATCTTAGAAGTATTATTTTGTATATTACTTTCAGTAGAACTAGTTTATATTTCACTGTCCACAAAATAAGCTCTTGAATTAACAGGGTCTAATGTACTTCAGAAGATGATTTTTCAGTTATTCTCATCCTCTTTTTGTTATTTTAAATGTATTTCATAATATCTCAAAGGTAGTATGATTTTCATTGCTCAGTATTTAATACTAAATTGGGCTTAAATGATTGCAAATCTCTTACACATTAAAATTAATGTATCTGTGATATGGTAGTATTCATTGTCTTAAAAATTATTTACAAAATGACCTTACCTATAAAATTACACATGGAGTTAATTGTGAGATTTTGGTTTTATAAATAAATTAGTTGATTGTTTTTATTTTTAGGGAGCACTTTCACTTCCAAGAAGAGAATTCACTATCCTAGCAAACTCAGTCATGAGTGTTTGAACAGCAAGGACAAAACCAAAGGTTTAAGTATTAAAATGCAATAAAATAAGATCACATTTTTTTCAGAGGTAAAGTTTGTTTTCATCATAGTCATCATTTTATATCATTTAAATACACAATTATTTTTAGGCTATGCCAGCGAGCTTCTCATGCCAGTGCGTTCTATAAATTTAAAGGAGTCGAAGACATTGACACGGTCATTTGTCTTGCTTTCAGCCACACTAGAAGCCACCACCCATGTGATCTGTAGAGCTCTCCTCCAGTTTCCATAAAAAAAAAATAGACAAAAAGAAAGAGAGAAAGGAAGGAAGGAAGGAAGATAATGTGACTATATAACTAATGGTAAGCACGTGTCTTTTTATTAAGTATCTAAATCCATAATACATTTGAATAATCAAGAAGTACAGCAATCGTATGAAAATCCTTTGCCTTCTTTGTTTCTCTGCCCATCTCTGGGGGCGCAGGGTCTGTTAATGAAAAACCTGTTTTTGTTTGTTTTGTGTACTGCACCCAAATTTGAGGTTAAGAGTTGAACAAGTATCCCAAGTGCTTTCTCAGCCTGATGTGAGGTGTTCTGCACCTCTAATTCTAACACTCAGGAAGCTGAGGAAAAAGGATTGAGTATTAGAGCAGCCATGGCATCTAGGAAAACCTGTCTCAAAAAATCACTCACTCACTGACGTTTCCGGTGTATTTGCTCACAGATGGTTCTTTTAATAAATGCTTGTAGGTTCAAATCAAAGTCCCACCAGAATAAAAGAAAATCAGTTTTCTCCATTGTAGGGTCATTGGGCCTATCAACCACATTCTAGGGTGGGTCCTATCATTTGGAGTATGTTTATTGTTGTTGTTGTTTTGGATTTTCAAGACATGGTTTCTCTGTAGCTTTGGAGTCTGTCCTGGGACTACCTAGTGAAACCAGACTGGCCTTGAACTCACAGGGATCCACCTGCCTCTGCCTCCCAAGTGCTGGGATTATGGGCGTGTGCCACCACCATCTGGTTGTTGTTTCGTGAACTTTTTGTTCTGATTTCTTTTCATCATATTGAGTTTTGTCCATTTGTTTTGTTCTTTTTATTGTGTTTGTTTGGGAATAATGTGTGCTGGTGCATGTGTGTGTTTATGTGAGTGTGTGTGTGGAGAGAAAGATTGAGAGAGAGAAAGAAAAGCGCTAAAGGAGGGGGAAACATGATAATATATTATATAAAAATTAAATAAAACAATTTTTATTTGGTAAAATGTCTGGTAATGAATTTTAGACTTCTGGTGTATCCTTAGAATAAATAGCCTCTATTTAAATATAAGCATTAAATATGTATCTGAAATTCTCTCAACCTTGGGATTTTGTTAAATAAAGCAACTTGATATATATATATATATACCAAGTGAGGCTCATTATGAAAGCTACTTCTAGCCTCTTACTCTCCAAGTGTGTGCAAAAAAACAAAAGATGCACAAGTTCTGCCCACATGTATGTTTTCCCTATGGATGGAGAGGATAATTGATGACACTTGAAATCATGTTAGCTTCTGAAGCGCAGGATACCCCTCCCCGGGCAGTGGCAGCCAAGGTCATGCGTTCCACCTGTGACTGTGTGAGACAAACTCTGCACTAATGGACTAGTCTACACCAGGGCGGAACCAGTGTTACAACTGATGACATTATTCCCCAAGAAAAGCATTACCAAGGCACTGCACCCATCAGGCACTGTGCAAAAATTTGAGTGCAACAGTAAACAGCAGCACTAAATCAACACCCGCCCGGACCGTGAGCACACTTTCCATCACCTATACCCAAAACCAACCTATGAATGTCGATGGACTCCTGGGATTTCAGAACACTGACTACAAAATTTGTACTAGCTGCTTTTCCTGTAAAAAAAAAAAATCCAATAAAAGCAGCTTTTAAAGAGGAGGGTTTATTTTGGCCAATAGTTCCAGGGTCAAGTATCTTATGGTGGGACAATCAAGTGGGCAGGAACTTGAACCAGTTCATCATGTAGCATTCACAGTCTGGAAGCAGAAGGGGATGAATACGTCAATGTTCATCTTCCTTCCTCTGCTATGGTTACTTCAAGATCTCAGTTCCATAGGTTCTTACCCAGTAATAGAAATTTACCAACTTCCATTAACCTCACCTACATAGTCCCAAACAGACATTATCAGAGGCTGGGTCCCCAGTTAATTTTTGACCCTGTCCAGTTAACAGTATTAACTCTCATGGTTATGGTGTTATGGTGGGTGACAGCAGAGGAAAGATTGCCCGATGAATATTTTGCTAAGGAAAAGAAACTCCTTGACTACTACAGGGTTCTTTGATACTAGACTTAATTCTAATTCTCATTAGACAATGTGGTACATATGAACAAAATCACAGTACAGACTTTCAGGAGACTGTTTTTCTAAGACTATGACCGAGCGTTGCCATAGCACACAGAGTTTGCTTTAAAGCTGTCACCGCGGGGCTGAACAAAGGACACAATGACAAATGCTCTGAAAGGCATGGCTCTTGCAGAGACGTGAAACCCATGTCAGGCTCTCTCAGCATCAACAAGAATTGCTGTACTTGGGGAGATAACTAAAATCTAAAACATGCATTAATATTTAGAGGTTTGAAAACTGCACTTCCATTTTTACAATTTACTCATGTATTCAAATCGCTAATGCCTAGTTCTTTCAGATTGTTTGGTTTATTACTCAGAAATATGTTATTGAAATCCCTCTTTCATTGGCCACCTTATCCTGTGTGATCCATAGCACAAATAAGCTTTAAGTAAATAATCAGAAAAGCCTTGACTTATCAGAAGAAAATCAACTACATCATTTGAGATGTATGAGGAAAAAATAACTATCTACCTTACCCAAGGTAGCATAAAACTTTTAGATAAAATTTTAACCTAGGTATGTGAATAAAACAACCATAAAAATAAATGTTATAAACCCTAGGAGAACCTAATAAGTATATTACTGTGTAATTAATGAAAAATAATATGTATGTTCAAGATGTTGAAATAGTCTATTGTATGACATATAGTAAAAGTACAAAGATTCAGAGTGTAAAATAATCAGATTATTATGATAGAAAATCAATACAATTCATGATTGTCCTCTCAATGGCCACTGATTACCTGTTGCTTTCGATGTAGATGTGAGGTGTTGGAAGGGAGTGGGGAAAAAAAAGGGGGAGTTGGATTTGGGGCAGTTAAAAGGTATATATATGTGTGTGTGTATGTCTATGTATATACGTATATATATACATATTAACAGTTAATAGTCATAAGTAATAAGTTAATATATTATATATATATAAAATTCTCAGAAAGATATGATACAAAATATAAGGACAAAATACATCTGTCATTAATTTAATTACTTGCAATGTCATCTTCAGGTTAATTAAATAGTTCCCTTTGGACTAAGAAATATTTCACAATCTCTTCTTTATCCAACAAAGCTAAGGAAGGAAGCCATGATGAATACTTTTGAAACCTGAAAAATCAAATTTCAATCTTGCCTTAAGATTTCTAGGCTAAAATAAAACTAAAATGCTCATTTTATAGCACAAGTTTATAGTGCTGAATAAACAGGAAACCTTTGAATATAAATATCCTGTCTGAGTGTTGGTTCTTTGTTCATTATTTAATCCAAGGTTTAATAAGCTACTTCCAAATCACCACAAATTAAAGACAAAGAGAAAACAAAACAAACAACAAAGAGAAAGTATTAAAAGTGAATGGTGTTGAGGACAGGAGGGCCGGTGATGTTATGAAAATCCCTGGGAAACATTTGTAAAGGATGAAAAATCCAGATGAGGAACATCTCTTGGAGATCAAATTATAATAAAGCTATTTTCTGTTGTGGTCAGGAGACTGAAAAGTTCTGAAGAGCCTTTATTTAGCTGGTTTTTGAGGAGACAAGGTGGACTCGCCATCTGTGTTCTGCCCGCCTTAGGCTTCTGCCTCCACTTCTTTTACTTTGTCTTTACGTTTTCTCTGGAGCTGACCAGCTAGTACCTGTCTAGACCTTTAGGGGCTGAGCATGGAATGCCCTTCACTGATGGCAGGTGTTATGTGTTGGAGGATCTGTGTAGGCAGACCCTCTTTCAGGCACACTCTGGCATGCCAATGCATTATCTACAAATGGTTTGGGATGGTCCATATCGGTCTTGCTTATGAATGTTCCAGTCTTTACCATTGCAGTGTAAAGTTTTCCCAGGAGGAATGGGCTTTGCTGGACTCTGACCACTGAAATGCAAGGGACATGAAAGGCTTGGACATTTGAGGAACTTTGTACCAATAGACTATGAGATTTACAAGCCACAGAGTTAGTTGCTCAGCAGTCTATTAGGAGAACAAAACCCCACAACTTTAAAAATACATAAGAAAAATCACAAAGTATTTTCTAGTGGTTTAAAATGTAACAAAATTTATTTGTGTTCCCAGAGAGCCTATGAGGCTGTGACAATCATCTCTCCTTGCAGGATCATCAAGGATGCCCAAGGTGTTTGTGTTTATCTTGGCTCCCATTAGTTTTCGTCCAGTGAGCCACTGTTTTTTTTTTTTTTTCATCTCTTGTGGTCATCAGCTCCTTTCTGCATGACTGTGATCCTTGTAAATCAGTTCTTTCCTGTATTGCCACCTACAATGATTTGGGCAAACTCATCAGGAAGGGTCTGTGTTCTTGGATGATTAAATTGAAAGGCGTTGTTCTACATTGAAAGGTGACCAGTAAAGAAAACAATTCAACGTGAAGGCTAGATTGACTTGTACATGCAAAATGGTATATTTACTTCCATATACAACTCGGCAGTTTTGTTTTGATTTTTTAATAAAATTAAGCAGATTCTTACTATATTGTTCAGCAATTGTACTTTTCACTATTTACTCAAATTCACTGAAAACCTGTATGTGGATGTTTTTCATTATTTTCTTCACAACTGCTGAACTTGGAAGTCAGCAAAGTGTCCTTCAAAGTTGAATATACAAATAAAATGTGAAAGCGGAAAAAAAATCTCACAAAGCCCTATACTTAGAGAACTACAGGCAATTAAAGACTGCTGAGAGAGGATGAATCAGTCTTCCCCAGGGACAAGAACCCTAATTGGTTATCTAATAACAGCAGTCAGTCCTGAAATCGCAGATGTATAAGCAACACTAAACAGATTCAGCAGGTTGTATTCACATTTTTATGAATCTCTGTGTGTGTGTGTGTGTGTGTGTGTGTGTGTGTGTGTGTGTGTGTGTGTGTGTGTGTGTGTGTGTGTATGTGTGTGTGTATAATATGATGGTAAAGAAAAAGTGGCCATTTGTCTGAGAGGGAGAAGGAGGGATCATGGGAGAGAGATTGATGGAAGGAAAGAAAAGATGCAATTGTAGTTTAATTAATTACTTTTTGAAATAAAAGAAAACATCAAAAGAATTATTAATATAATAGTTATTATAATTATTCTCCCTCTTTTTTAATCATTGGCAGCTGAGAGCATTTATGCTTTCCACAGTTTTGCCCATTCTAGGATGTCATTGTAAGTAGAATAATACAGTCCAGTGATCTTTTCAGCTGAGTTCCTGCACTTAGTAATATGTGTTTAAATTTTCTCCATAAGGCCTCCTGATCTAATTTCAGTGATTTAAAAGCTGGAAAGATTAACAGGTTCAACAAAGAGAATTTTTACGGTTGTTAAATCATCCTTTAAGAGACTGTAAGTATTGGAGTAGATTATACAATGAAAAACCCAAGTCATCACCAATTATGAGTCAGTGACAGCTCATTAGTTAACCAAGGTATTCTACTCTGGCACATGGCATTGAACATGAGAGAAATGTGGATATATGTGAGTAGATGAAGGGAAAGTATCTGTACTACCCACCCAATTTTTTGTGGAAACTTAAAAGATTTCTAAAAAGAGTTCATCAAAAATTTAAGGATTCACTGCCGACCTACAAAAGTCACTTGGTCATCTTGATGTTTGAAGAGTTACTTGCCTGGATGTCTTCAGGATACCTAGCTATGGTCTTTCCAATGTCTCAGTATATAAGAGTTTTTTAAAATTCTTTTGAGTTTTTCTGTATAGAGTAGCTAAAGATACAGTACAACCATGGCTTCCTTGTTGTATATTAACAGCATAGTAATAACAGGAAGATAATTTACACAAGCCAGAAACAGGCTTCATCTTCCCAAGTAAAAAGATTAAGTAAGGTATTTCATTTACGTAAATTATTTACCTAGAAATGATAATCTATTTTACATAGTAATTTCATTTTTTTAATGTACCCAGTAATAGGAATGTTGGCTCATATAGCATCTCTAGCTTTAATGCTTTTTAAATAAACTTCCCTTCCATTGCCCAATATGATGATTTTAACCGCATGCTCAATAGCCCGCAAGGGTTCACTTTCTTACTCCATATCCTCAAGTTTTATTCATTGTTTTCATCTATTTGATGGTAGCCATTCTACCAGCTATGTAGCGATATTTATGGTGGTATTGGTTTGGATTCCAGTGATGGTTGGCACTGTGAGCTCTCTATAAATTTATCATTTGTCCAGGTGTGTATCTTCTATGGAGAAGTTTACAAGGTCTTTTATAAAGTGTTACAATGAATTATTGAATATATATGTAAAATTGTTTGTACATTTACTGAATTGAGTTCCTTGTACCTGAGATTTGTGAATACTCTCAGTCTATAGATTGCATCTTCTCTGCTGCTTTGTTAAGCTGAAGATGTTCAGCTTAGGACTTCTATAATCTATGCAGCATTATAAACAGCAGGCAACCTAAGGTATTATATCTTGAATCTTTAAGAAAGTTTGATTAATATATACAATTTGTAGTTAAATGACAATAATTCTGCCATTTGGTTCAACATGGTTGAAGTAAGAGGGAAATTATTAAATTTAATGTAATAAATTGCATAAATCAAATATAAACAAAACACATGCTGTATGATCTGTCTTACCTGTGGAATCTAAAAATTTCTAGGTCATAAATAAAGAACAATATGCTTGTTGTTGGGGCCTGGGAAGTTCATCACAGCATAATCACAGTTTCAGTTAGACAGGCGGAACACATTTCAGACCTCTCATGTACGACATTTTATTTGTAGCAAATAACACACTGTATATTTGAAAGTTATCTGGCAAGTACATGATAGTCAGCAAATTAAGATAAAATTGTAAGATCAGGGACAAGTAAGATGTTTTAATTTAGTTATTCCATAATGTATGCATTTATAATATTGTTATATTATACTTCATACATATTGTGTAATTTTCTTAGCTATGAAGAATGACTAAATACAATAATGTAAGTTCTTTCCTTAAAAACAAGCTTTCAGCCGGATGGTGATGGCGCAAGCCTTTAATCCCAGCACTGGAGAGGCAGAGGCAGGAGGATCTCTGTGAGTTCAAGGCCATCCTGGCCTACTGAACAAGTTCCAGGACAGGCTTCAAAGCTACAGAGAAACCCTGTTTGAAAATAAATAAATAAACAAACAAATAAATAAATAATAAAAGCTTTCTCTGTTTATCCAAAATAACGTGTTTTTTTCTTCAAGGACTTAGACAGGATTTCTGTAAATTTCATCAGTGAGTTTACCACACCCATTTATAATTACTGAATCTGATTAAGTAGAGGAGTGAGAATTACAAGTAATATTTCATGGAACCACTAAGCTTGTGTGCCATGTAGCCCTGAAAAGTGCCAGTCTATGGCACCAGTGACAAACGTATTAACAAATGCTATGTTATGTGTTTTTAGAGGACTTTTGTTTTTTTCTTTTATAATATGCATGTGTACCTAGATGTAAGATTAACTTAGTAGAAGTTAAAATGTGTTAACATTATTGTGCACGATATTCCAATGTCCTCATAGCTCTTCTCTGTAAACACTACTATATTCATTTTTTGTGATAAGAAAATAGAAAGGTTTAGAGAGTCAGGAGGAATCCAGTGGTTCCAGTTCATAGGATGGATGATCCTGAAATACTTGTGGGAAATACTTTTAAGAGCCAGAAAGCCACAGCCTCCTCATGCCTTCAGCAAGGAGGAAGTGGTTTCTCTAAAAGCATTTGTGCATAATAGTCACGTACACTCTCTTAAAATATCCACTGGGAATGCCCAGCACTTATTTTAACACACAACATTGCAATTAACATAAGGCTGTTGCATCCTTCTCCTGCACACACATGGTAACCTTTCAGCAAAGTGCCACTGTGCCTTAGGCTGCATGGAGGCACAGACCCATCCCTCCACCCCACCTGATGAGCTATCATTACCATTGTGTGGTGTGGAACATTCCCACCCACACCCTGGACTGCAGGCCCTCATTACTCACAGAGATAAGTGATCCTCACACTCAGTAAATTACCAGTTAGTCCCTGCATTCTCCCCCAAGTACCTGTCAGTTTGAAAATGCATATATAAAAATATATTTTAAAGACAACAGCCAGCTTTTCCATTTTAGAGGTTCCAAAGCTAAATTCCCATCTTAACTGAGACACATCTGTGAATACATTATCATCAGTCAACAAATTATTTGCTCAAAGTAGTGTAAGAACTTGAAGCTCGGAAAAGAAACATTTGCATGATAATTGTCATTGATATATCTCTGAGGCTTTTCTTATTGTACTAAAAAATCTTAGAAAAGAGTCCTTGAAGGTGTATTCAGTAAAAACAGGAGGACTTCTGCCTTTCCTTAGTATAATTTCAACATATCCACCACTATTTCAGTACATAAGGTAGATTTAAACAAACACATCTTATGCCAGGAATAAACATCAAAGGAGCATATTTTTTTAAGATTTATTTTTTAACCACGTGTTTCTGTGTTGGGATGTGTAAGTGAGGGTAGATGCTCCAGGAGATCGGAAGAATGGGATCCCCTGAAGCTACCACTACAGGCAGCTGTTAGATACCAGATGTGGGTGTTAGGAACTCAACTTGGACCTTCTTTAAGAACAGTGAGTGTTCTTAAATGCTGAGTCATCTCTCCAGGCCTCATCTTGGAACATCTTGAAAAACTATAAATATTTTGTGGGTGGCTGACACAGGGACACACAAACCAAAGGCACAGTTGTATTTTGTCCTTCTCATGCCCTCATCATTTTCACTCAGTTTGGTCACCTGACCCCTAAAACCTGTCTTCAACTTCTCTGCATTCTTCTTCTCCTGCCATCTCTAGGGTCAAAGCTACAGCGTCTCCTGGATCAGAGGCATTTCTATAACTATTCTCCTATGGAAGGTGTTTGATCTCCCTCTGAATCACTCGAGACATAACTGAAATGGTCTTTTCTGGGACGTCTGCACATGACATAATTGCCTGTCTACCTTCTGCAGCTTCCTATCACACTGCTCTTGGCTTTGATGTGCGTCCTCCCTCATGTTGGTTCCTGTTTGCGAGACCATTCTCAACCTTGCTCTACATGACGCACCCACACATGCTCTCTGCTCCTCCTTGTCCCTGGAATCCATTCACTTCCACGGGCCTCACAGCGCGCAAGCACACACGCATGGTAGCTCTAGCGTGCACGAGGGCGTCTCACAACTGAGGTTTACCAAGATCCCTTCTTGTCATTTTTATTTTTCTTAACATTTAACGAAACTGTAACCCACCCCCAGTCTCTCTGAAGAACTCACCCTCTCCATACACAGGATGGTCAGGTGATGTTTCATTGATGACGTCTTTGGAGGATGTAAGTTCTAAGCTGCAGAGTCTGCTCTTGCTGTGTGCCTCTCTCTTCTCAAGGCTTGGGAGGCTTCTGCACAGAAGACTTTCAGTGGGAACTCAGGAAGACAGAAAGACCTGAAAGAAGACTATGTGGCTGCCTGAATTTTAAAAGTTTAAGTAAATGACAATAAAATAGATCTATTTCTTTTCTTTGCTTTTTAACTCGAGTGAAAGAGAAAAATAAGAGAAAAGAAAAGAGGGTCTATAGGCTCCTTCTGGCTCATTGTTTGTTGCTTATATTGAGTCTAATAATCAGTCACTCATGGGTTTTTATATGTTTATGGATTCTGCTTTTTGTTTCCTTACCATTTTGTTAGTTGTTTCTTTTATGTTCTTGATATTCAATTTAATTACATCTTTTTTCTCTTTCTTCCTTCAAATCCTCCCATTTACCACTCCTTGCTCTCTTCCAAATTTATGTTCTTTTTTTTGTGAATTGTTGTCACATGCAGTTATGTGCATGTATGTACATATATATTGCTTTTCTTAAAGACTATCATTTACTGCAAACTGACTCACTATAAAAGTAAGTAAATATGCATGTATACTTGTGCTCAAAATACACACAAAAATTTCATAATGGCTTTTAGTTGCAGTATGTTCTTAATAAAATGCTACT
Source organism: Ondatra zibethicus (assembly GCA_004026605.1). NCBI lineage: Eukaryota > Metazoa > Chordata > Mammalia > Rodentia > Cricetidae > Ondatra > Ondatra zibethicus. The sequence goes on along the minus strand of PVIU01028183.1, from coordinate 9,242 downwards.
CTTAATTTCTTTTTTATTACATGGATTTATTTATTTTGTATGTATCGGGGATGGTGCACTGCAGCATGGTGTGGAAGTCAGATGACAACTTGTGGGAGTTAGATTTCTACTTTCACCATGTGGGACTAAACTCAAGCCTAGTCTTTGCTGTAATTACATATGTCTGCTGAGCCGCCTCATTGGCCCACACTCTGGTTTTATATATATCTACTAATAAGATATTAAAATATTGCTGACTATGTATCATGAACAAGGCTAATCAAAACATTATTTGAACATGATGCATGTAATTTTATTCTCATTTAAAATAATTCTATTTTCTGTTATATGTGAACTAGCAGATAGATGACTTCTGAGCAAGAGTTTCAATGCTGTTTCTATGCCAGATACTTATAAATCTAGTTGGTCACTAGAATTGCATATAAAGAGCCTGATAAATGTACAAATCCTAGAAATTTTTCCCCAATGATCCTCATCCAGGATATTTTTGTAAAGCCTAGTACTCTGTACTATTCATAAGTGCACAGAGTAGGTGACACTGATATGGATTAGAATTGTATCTATTACAGATAGAAAACTTCCCTGGACAACAATGGCATAAACTCCCTCCTTACTAAAGGTATCAGAAGAAATGTTACAAATGACATAGTAGAAGGAAGTTTTCTTCTTTGTGATTAATTCCAGAGTCACCCCTATCTGGAGAGACAGATGAAATATAGGCACTGCCTTTTCCTCCCTTGACTTATGAAACTCAAGATTGAGAGACACAAAAATGAAGCTCTTCAGTCAACCCCCAGGTGGGTCTGAGACAGCTGAAAACATGCAGCTAAGAATCAGCTTGTAGACCCAAGTATGCAGCCTTAGACTTGACACAACACTTCCTTGAATGGTCATATTAGTCCTCAGCCTCAAATTATTTAGTCAGCAATTCTAGGAGGGATATCTAAAATCAAATTTGCCACTTGGAGCCTTTGAAAATACTACATATTCCTTTTTTTATTTTAAGATGATCCTATCACATGCAGAAGTTTGAAAACCAATAGTCTTTCCTAAATGCTTTCTGTGTAACTTCCTTCAAAAGAACACAGACAGTGACCCAAATAGAGGACTGGTTTCTTTCTTGGTCCAATTTTGATGCCTAGATGGATCCTTGCCCAGTGATACTTAGAAATGCTTGATGAACATTTACTGGTCCCTGGAGCAGAACCCTCATTTAAACAGAGAGGTGATTGGTGAGTTATTGAGAGCTTTAAGAAGACTGCAGCAGCAGTAAACTAAAGAGGAAAGATCCTTGTAGAAAACCTCCACAGACTTTTGAATGACAAAAGACCTAAAATGTCCTCCTTGGAAGTTCTGAGCATGAAAATGTGACTCAGTACTCTCAGTTGACATGGGAGCATCCAGACACCATTGCTAGAGGTATGTAAGTAGTTCGAATCAGAGGGCCTCTGTAGGAAGAATGGGTAACAAAGAAAGTCCAGGGATTTCAGTTCTCTCCAAACTGGCACCAATCCTTGAATAACCAACCAATGCCATCAAAGCCTCTATAAATCCTCTGGGACTTGTACTTAAATTGATAATACAGTTAATGCTCTGCAGTGGAGAACTTGAAATAAATGCCTATTTCTCTTTATAAGTTAATATTAATCCTGGCATCTTATTTGATATCTCACTTGCAATACACAATATTCTCTTTCCAGTAAAGCCTATGCAGTTGAAGAGACTTTTTGTACAGTTGTTTCCTATGCAAATATGTTAAGTCTCCTCTACCATGGTGTACCCTACCCAATAGTAAACACCTAGTCTCTTGTGTAGTGAGCAGAGAAGGCAAGTGGAACAAAATTATTAGCATCTTTTTTTCCTGTTTTTTTCAAGACAGGATTGTTCTGGGTAGCTTTAGAGCTTGTTCTGGAACTTGCTCTATAGACTAGGCTGGTGTAAAAGCACCAGTTTCTAGAATTTGAAGTTTGATTTTCCAAATCATCTTAGTACCAGAACTACCATGGAGCCTCTTTGATGCATAATATCCTAGCATTACTCAATATTTGAATGAAAATCTAGGACAAACTAAATTTAATGTCTGCTATTCCAGGTACTGTCTGTAATTCCCTTGTTTACTGACTTGTTGTGAAAGGTATAACTATTTCTCTATGCTTTATGGAGAGAACACAACTAGTTTATTAATGTACAAATTTGTAAACTGTTTTGATTTTTAATATCTCCCCTCATATTTAATCTAGGATTTGATCTAGGGCTCCAAATTGGCCTTACAAACAGAATCTTAAATGACCAAAAGACATTTAAGGAATTGCTCAACATCCTTAGCCTTAGGGAAATGCAAATCAAAATGACTCTGTGATACCTTCTTACACTCGTCAGAATGGCTACGATCAAAAACACTGATCACAGCTTATGTTACAGAAAGTGTGGAGTAAGGGGAACACCCCTCCACTGCTTGTGGGAGTGCAAACTTATATACCACTTTGGAAATCAGTATAGTGGTTTCTTAGAAAACTGGGAATCAATCTACCTCAAGACCCAGCAATATCACTCTTGTGCATATACCCAAAAGTTGTTCGACTATGTTTACAGTAGCATTATTCGCAATAGCCAGAACCTGGAAACAACCTAAAAGCCCCTTAACCAAACAATGGATTAAGAAAATGTGGTATATTTACACAAGGAAGTATTAACTCAGTGGTAAAGAACAATGACATTATGAAATTTGCAGGTAAATGTATGGAGCCAGAAAAAAAAAATCATCCTGGGTGATATAACCCAGACCCAGAAAGACAAACAGAGTAAGTACTCACTCATAAGTAGATGTTAGATGTAAAGCGAAGGATTACCAGGCTACAATCCACAGCCCCAGAGAAGCTAAGGAACAAGAAAGAACCAAAGAGGGAAATACATGGATCTTCCTAGGAAGGGGGAATCAGATAAGATCTCCTCGGCAAACAGGGGGTGGTGGTGGGGAGGGATGGGAAAGAAGAGCATAAGGGAACAGGATGGTCTTATTTGGGGAGGGACAAAGAGGGAAAGCAACTAAAGAGGTATCTTGATAGAGGAAGCCATTACAGGAGTAAGGAGAAACTTGGTGCTAGGGAAATTCCCACGAATCTGCAAGGATGACCCCAGCTAAGATTCATAACAATAGTGGAGAGGGTGCCTGAACTGTCCTTCTCCAGTAATCGGATTTGTAACTACCCTAATTAGCATCATAGAACCTTCATCCAGTAACTGAGGGAAGCAGATGCAGAGATCCGCAGCCAAGCGCTAGGAAGACAGAGCTCTGGGAGTCCAGTTGAAGAGAGGGAGAAGGGATTGTAGGAGCAAGGGAGCTTCAAGATCCTGACAGGAAAATCCAGAGACAGCTGACTGAGCTGGTGAGAGCATGGGACTGAGCTAGGCCTTCTGAATGTGGGTGACAGTTGTGTGGCTTGGTCTTTTTGTGTGTCCACAGGCAGTGGGACCAGGATTTTTCCCTAGTGCATGAAGGACTTTTTGGAGCCCATTCCCTAATTTGGAATAACTTGCTCAGCTTTGATGTAGAGGGGAGGGGCTTAGTTCTGACTCAACTTGATATACAGGGATTAGTTGACTCCTCATTGGAGGCCCTACCCTCTCTGAGGGGGGAGGGGTAGGAGGAGATGGGGTATAGCAGAAGAAGGGGAGGGAGGAGAGGCTGTGTTTGGTGTGTAAAATGAATTAAAAAATTTAAAATAAGGAATTATAAAATAAAAAGAAAATGCTTCTTTATTAAAAAAAAAAAAAAACATGTACCTGTCATGGACAGAAATCCAAATGCCCTTGGTTCTGTCTGCATGAGTTCTAGCCTTCATGGCTGCATATACTCACAGAGTGACCTCCATCCCTTTCTGTTGAGACAAGCATCACTAAGGTTTATCAAAGCCAACAATCAAAGGGCCAATGTCCTTTCTTTTTTTCATTTTTTTCCTCTTTGATGAAAAAATAATCAACTCTCAATAATATAACATAGACTAATACTAAATGATTTTTTCATTTTGTACACTTCAAATTTTGTACAATATTAGTATGCAGTTTCACAGTAATAATCAATATTTGATGACATCAACTGCTAATGTTTTCATCATCACTAGTGTTAATCATTGAAAGTTTCTTTGTTTATTTTTCCTAGATTATTTCTTCTGTCTTGTTATTTTTAAGCTTTATTCTCATAAAAGACTTGTTAAAATAAACTAGCTGATGGTAATAAAGCAGACACCAAAATTATTTCCCAGAATATATAGATTTCATGTGTGTCTAGAACACTGCATGGCAGACACTAGACTATCTGTGCTCCAAGCCGATCAGCTTCATGGCAGTGTGCAGTTCTTAAAACCTTTCTCCTGTGCAAGAGCTACAGCATCTAGCCACGAACTCCTGGGGCTACACATGCGGAATGCTGTCTCTGCCTTGTAAATTTACAATCCAGTTTTAAACACCCAAGCAAATAGAACTGAGCAAGTCTGGGGTTTAGTCACTGTGGTTTATATGGAATATGCTGTGAATGACAGTCCCGAAATGAGGCGTTCCGAGTCAGTCCCCAGCTCTCGCCACTAACATTACTGTCTGCGAGGTTGTGGTACAATTCAGTCTGACTCCTTTTTCTCTGCTTTTCATCCTTGTGTAATCTGTGGCTTGATCCACAAAGATTTTATGGAAATTCTTTGGTCATCTAAGTTCTAAAATATTTATATTTTATACAATTCTAAAATTACATATTTTTTATATAATTTCATACAAATGATATGTATTGAGTTAGTCCAAGATGTTCTTATTAAAAGATACCTTGGGGCCAGTTAGCAAATTCTAAAATATTGATACTCCTAATATACACACAATAGTGAGCAAATAGAAACAAGTGCACCAATACATACAAGAGCTAATCTAAGGAAGAAAAATATACTAATAGGATGCAAAGAGAAAATGTCAATTCCACAGTTTGACTTTGATTTTTCCAACAAGACAAACTGAAATGCAAACATTAGGGTCAGTGTGTTATTCATTCAGACAGACCAAAGGAGATGCACTGTGTTAATGCACACACACACACATTGTTCACACTAAATATGAGTATTTAATAGATGTATATGGTATTACATGGTAAAAGTCATTATGCAAAGTAACAAAGATAACGTTGATTACCATACGGGCAATACCATCATTCATTTCACTTCAAACGTAGATGATTTCTCCATGAAGCAGTTTTTAGTACAACATTTAGTAAAATACACGGGTACAGCCCTGAACTGCAATTCAATTAAAACAAATCTGTTGGAAGCACTGCCCCAGCAGGATCTGGGCAGGATGTTTCTTCGTGTGTGGGATGAAATCATGGAATTAACATGCTTAGGATTTATTCTTGTTCACAGGGCTTCACTCTCATGTCCACTTTTCCAGTGTTGAGCATTATGTATGGTGTGCACTGTCTGCCACTCAGTGTACTTATGTCATCATAACTAAACGTCATAAATAAACCCTTGGTGGTTGTTGGGAAATTTTAAACCACCACCTCCTTAAGGGTATCAATTGCCCCCTGTGTATATGTTTATGCCTGTAACCACAGCACTTGGGAAGCTGAGGCAGAAAGATTTTGGATCCTGAGTTAAAGGCTGTCCTGGGTTATGTAGCAAGATTTCGTTTCTAAACAAAGCAGCAAAACAAGATACAAAATAGACTAACTTTTATGTTTGAGACAAATACTCAAAGCCTTTGACTGACCATGATCTTTAAAAAGAGTGAGAAAAGACACTACATTAACACAGCTCATCTCAAACCACCGACTGACAGGAGACACACAGGAGAACACAAATTTATTTACAAGTTGAGGTACTTCACTTTAAAAATCAATTACACCTATTTTTTTATCTACTTATCTACAGGTTTGGCTGTGGGTTCTGAGGCACACAGCCGTAGACTGGGGCTGACTCTAAGGTACAGGATCGTAGGGATGGCTGTCGGGTTGTGAGGCAACACTTGTAGGGTATGGTCTTAGCTGATTTTGAGGAACTTGCTTATAAGATACAGTCATGGGTGGATCCACAGCTTCTTTCCTTTGGACTAGGGGCTAAAAACGGTGTCTTAGGGGAACTGTGATCAGCAATCTCAATGTTTTATGAGGAAAAACTACTGCTTGGGCAAGTATGGAGTACTTTTAATTTATCTAAATACACTTTGAAGAATGTGTGAACTATATATATACATAGGACAATAATTCAACTAGAAAATAATTTACTCTGAATATTACTGAAATTATCAGTTTTCATCAAAGTATATAAATGTGAGTCTTACTGAATTTACTACTTTAAAAATCAAGCATATTGATTTTCTTGTATCTATATTTATAGTATGTTATTAATAATGTTGTTTTAACCATTTATACTTTTAGAAGTTTTTAGCAAAGTAATTATTTTGTTTATAATGACAGATGAGAGCTAGAAAGTCTAAAGACTGGTGTCTGGTAAATAGCATTTCATGAGTAACCATTTTTAAAAGTTTAACGTGGTTACTATGTATACATCTGTCTCTCCATGTATACCTGTGTATTCAGGAGCCCAGAAGATGCCATTGGGCCTGCTGGAGCTGGAGTTAAAGGTTGTCGTGAGTCACTTGCCATGGGTGTTTGGAACTGAGCTGCTCTCCTCTGAAACAGCAGCACAGGCTCTTAACCACTGCTCAGTCTCCCTTCAGCAGCTATGATTATTCACTTTAAATTACTGTAGCATCATTAAAATTTATAAACAACATGTATGCATGCCTTTACCTGTAAGCATAGATTGTTCAATGATGCTGTTCTATCACACTTAGCTGTAATTAGAAATGTTCTTACCTTTCTATTATTAAACTGTATTCAATATCAAAAATATTTTATTAGTCATTCTAATGTTATGTTATACTATAAGGTGAATAGAAAATTTAACATTGCAGTTTAATTCAATTCATTTTGTTCGTTAGACTATTGTTATAAAAATTTTATTATCAAGACTTTGAGGTGATAGCTTATTTTAAAATTTAATTTGGTTAATTATATTTTTTAAGTTTTGTAATCTTGAACAATTTGTCAAACAAAAGCAATTTGCCACATCCACAGAATTACATTATGGAGTTTAATATGCCTAAATCATAAAAAGTAAAACTAATTCTTTCATGCTGCAGTAACATGGTTTCTACATAATGATGGAACAGAGAACACATCATAGACTTGGTTTTATGCCCAACGCAAATCACTTTAATCTACCAAAATATTCTCCCATATTTTAAATTTGCATGGATCTGTTAAATGTAAATAAAACTATGTATTTGTATATTAGAAAATGTTCAAGGTTCTGGAATTTAAGCACCATGCTTCTCACTTTCCATCTTTTACAGAGGCTAGAACCATCAACCGAATGGAATCAACTTCATCCATGTCCAAAAGTAGAAAGGATAAAAGTCAGAGAGCTAAGCAGACAGGAAGAGCTAAAGGAGTGGTCACATATGTAAGGTATAAAGTCTTTCATGTGTTTCTAGTAAGAACTGTGAACTTACATCAAGGTTCCCTTATGGAGTTCGTCTAATGCTTAATGTCTTGACTGGTACAGTTCATGTTGGGCTCCTAGGTACATAAGATAAAAAAGTAAAGAAAGGAAGTAGTTACTTGAACTCTAGGATCAGAAAGTGAATGTCCATGGAACAGCCTTAGCAGTGAGATCCATGAGAAACACTCATCTCCACAAAAGGAGCAGGGAAAATTGTCATCTACTGAGAATGACACATCCTCTATATAGGAAACTGATGAAGTTGCTTTCAGTGGTGTGAAGAACAAACCTTCCACAGTGCTGAAAATAACGTGTCAAACCTAGCTTCCATCAGTAGGCAGGGTGAAGGTGACCTTTAGACATCACCAGCTCACTACACAGGTGGGAGAGAGATAATTGCTGTATCTACATCTACTTCTCTTTGAAGAAACTCCTCCGACAGGCTCACAAAATTAAGGACCAAAGGCATCACTGAAACAAAAAAGAAAACAAAAGAATAAAAGCAAAGCTTGGCATGTTTTGCAGTGAAACCATTTTCCCAAAAGTAAAGAGATGCTGCCAGTCCTAGTAATCAAGATCCTAAAATAGGAATCCACCTTTAGAGTGTGAAGGAAAGAAAGTTGAGCTCAGAATAAACACAAGACGCATATTATCTTGGTGATCAGAATTACTTGGATCTCAGAGAATTAGGCAACTAGACACAGGGTGCTGTGCTCACTGCTCTCTGATCTCAGAGGAACACTCAGAATGACCAGCCATCAACGTTTCCTTAGTTCCCAGGGCTCTTCTAATCAGTCCATTTGTTTTCAGTTTATTGTAATGAGTAAATCTGGCACATTGCCAGTGGTTACTCATAGTTCAGAAGAGGAAAACTGAGAAGTGATATTTTTATGGTCTTGGGCCTAATATGGAGAGTTTTAATGCATCTTCGGATGTGGGAAAGTTTGTGGAAAGCTTTGGATGTGTGAAAGTATGAGGGACATTTCCTTCTAGGTGGTCTGAGAGCAAGTAATATAGGTTCCTTCATGCTTTAACATTCTAGAGGAAAGCTCCAAGAACAGGCAGTCAAGATTATCACAGAGGCTCAATCATGTTCCGAAGGAACAAGGAGGCTTGCAGCATTCAAGAACTAATTTTTTCTTTATCATAGTATCAGTCCCACATTTGGAAAGCAAAGAAAAATGGAAGATAATCTAGTATTTAATTTAATAATCTATCAAAATTGTAAACACAATGCACAAAGATAACTTATGACTGTCTAGGTAGCTTCTGATACGTAAACAATGTAACTGAGCTAATATTGAATGGCTTTATTTTTGAAATAAATTTGTCAATTTTTGAAACACAAAAATGTCTCTTATTGAGCATGTGAGAATAGGAGCACAGAGTGATGGTTCTTCATGGTTAACCCAAAAATCTACAGTGCCTGAGAGAACTCTGACTTCTCCTTAAAAGTTCTCAAAGTGACCTTATTATGTATGAGGTTATATTTCATAAGTATTTCATTACATTCACATTATAATACTTTAGTTTTAGTGGTATACAAGTTATGTTCTTAATCATAAAACTTATAATAAATAAAACTTAGGGTATGAAAAATGCCTCAGAGGTTAAGAACATGTGTTGTTCTTGCCAAGGACCTGAATTTGGCTACCAGCGCCCTTGCCAGGAGGTTCACATCCACCTGAGTTTGGCTACCAG
>PVIU01028182.1:0-19404 GCA_004026605.1 Ondatra zibethicus | reverse complement strand
ACACACACACACACACACACACACACACACTATGTACCTGGGATAGAATTATTTTATAATACAATAAAGTGAGAGTTGCTTTTAAAAAACAGCAAAACTGCTTTCCAAAATAGTTTCATGGCCACAAACAAAGCTGACAATTTAGGTTTCTTTATATCCTCACCAACTTGTTGTGTTCATGATTCTTGCATTCAAGTTATCCTGGTTGACTGGAAAGTAATATTTCTTTTAAAATTCTTTGATAACTATTTTGTATGTGTTTTTAAATGGGTATATTTTTATATCTTTTTTGGCAATTATGTTTATTAAAGTACTTTGCCCATGTTCTAATTATGTTAGGCATGCTATTATTCTTAACCTGCAATTTTAAAAATATGTGTTCCAGATACAAATCAGGATATAACTCCCAGGGATTTTTTTGCTTTTTTATATTGTTGTCTTTTTTTTTTTTTAGGTTGTTGATAGAACAATGTATTTTCTGACAGCAACAATTTAAAACAGAAAGAACTTGACTTTGCTATCTATGGTCCTGGGAGTGAATAGCAATGATGTGCTCACTTTCTTGCTATACTTTCATGCTTCAAAACACAAATGGAGGTGCATTCTGGATTGTGAGGAAGAGACAACTATGGTTGGAGTGGAATCGAGAGAACAAAGCAAGAAACAAGTCTGAAACCACCTAAGAGCCAGGTCACAGTAAATAATTCTTCTTCTGAGACACTTCTTAAGAGAAAAAGCAGCAAGGCACCATAACTTTCCAACACTCTAGTGAGGAAAGCAAAGCCTAAATTTCACATAATATTCACACCATACAGCTCTTTCACTTGACTGTTTAGTTATGTTTGACTTGAGTAAAGAAAAATCCATTTTTCTGATATTTTCTCACTAGAATTAAAAATGGAGAACAAACTAGCGCAATCATTTGCAAGAATAATCCACAAATTTCTAGGATTCTTAATCTGGTGGTATGGCATTTTTAGTTGAGATTTCACTGGTTATTTTGTACCATTTTTAGACCTGTGCTTTCAATGTAAGTCTTCATAGTGAACCTTAGAGATATTGGTTTGCCAAATTGGTTTGGTGTGTTTTACTTCATGTCTGCAAAGCCTGTTTTTTACATCTTGTTTTAATTTCTCCTAGATGCTTTTTACCAAATCAGGGGTTTAATGCAAGGACAATTTATGGTCACACAGTTCTGAGTGATAATATTATAATTTGTTGCATTATCGCTGTCAGTTTTCTCTAAAACGTGGACAGGAGCATTCTTTCTAGCTCCCTTGTTTCTGTTGGTTTTCTGAAATTATTGATGTCTCTTGAGTTTTCCAGTGTAGAATTCAGTCTCTGACTCTGTTCATAGCACTTACCTAATCTGTGTCTCTGTGTCCTCCATTATTCATCACACAGTGCACACACACAAACACACACACACACACAAACACACACACACACACACACACAAAGTAAAACTGTACCAAAAGTTTAAAATAGAATCTTTAAAATTAAATAACAATTCTAGTAATGTACATATCAAACTCACTTAAAAAATTTAGAACTCCATATGTCTGATATAAGAAGCCATGGTAAAGTGACACTTTGGGTCTCCTGATGCTGACAGTCTAGGGAATAATGCAAATTGAGCAGAAACAGTTTCAGGTTGTTCCGCATTGTTCAGCTGACTTACCTCTAGACTGATGTTATCAAACCTTACTTTTTCACTCAGAACCTCATCATAATGGTCCATTCATTAAAGCAATGAAGATAATTCCTGACACAACTTTGTATATCAAATGTATTTGTTCAATGACGAAATGGATAGATGATGGAAAATAAAGATTTCTTTCTTTCTTCTTACACATTCTTACACAGTTGTTCATTTTCATACCATTAGCTATTAAAATTTAGTATCTATTACCTCACACACACTTCTGAATGCTTTAACTAACCACATTACTTCGGTTTAGGTCACACAAAATATTCAAATGCTTTACTATCCACTGTATCTTTTCTAGTGCCTGCCATATTACAGTTTAAAATAGCAAATACATTCAAATCATATTATAGTTAGTCTTTGTGCTAGAGTATTGTGAAGGACAAAGATGCTCATGCTGAATGTGACCTAAAAAATTAAAACTCCTTAAAAAAATTTTAAATATCTATATTTCCAACATGTAAGCATGCTCATTATTAGCATAATTGATAAATATAATTAAATGAAAATATTGTTATATTTAAGATTATCTTGTTTTCCTTGTCTGTTATTCTACATACAATGATATGTTTATGTTTCCAAACTTTATCTGTATGTTTTAGTTTAATTAACATTAAGGCAGAAATAAAAATTATCAATAATTTATTTATGATTTGAATGTAACTATATTTTTCATTAAAACACTTCAAACTTTTGATTTCTTATGATGGTCCAACTGATTTGCATTCATACCCTAATTAAATAAAATTAAATATTTTAGATTTTATTTATTACTCATGTTTGTCAGCATATCACTAGTAATGACTCTAAATGGTACAAGTGCAATAAAAAAAATATTCTCTAAAGAATGCCTAATAAATCAGTCTTGTGCTTTTTCTTCTATCCAGTAAGAAAGGAATCTTGAAACTGATATACTCAACTGAGACATTAGCTTCTCTTTCTCCCAAATAGCAGCAACAGCAACATATTTTAAAATATTTTCTAATAAATCTTTTACATATTTATACTTTTCAAGGGGAAAATAGTTATATGAAAGACCCAGGTCCCACTTTCATTATTATATGTTAAGACTTGTTCTATGCTCTTTCATTCTCATCCTTTGTGATTCTGCTAATGTGACTTTAGCTATTGCTACAGGCATAATTAGCACTATTTGCTAGATTAAATGTGTAAGTTCATAACTGTTTTTGCTTGGTTGGTAATATATTGAATACTCTGTTATATACAGATCCCCCCTCCCTCATCCCCAATGCAACACTATTTTGCAATGAACATTATAGTGAATTAGTCTGGAGGAAACTTAATTATAAGTTAGCAAATGTTCTGTATGCTCTTTAATATATATTTTATTTAATGCTTATATTCCAACACTTTTGTTTGTAACCTGAAAAGCAGCTGATGTCCCATCAGGTACTTCTTTTGCTAATGCCTGCACAAATTGCCCTTCTCTTAAATCTCGAAATCCAGCTCAGATCTGTTGACCTCATCAGATGCAGTTTCTATACTTGGATGCAATTTCTATGTTTTCTACAGACATACCTTCAGAAAGCACAACGAACATTATGCATTTTCTACCCTTTTATTGCACTTACCTCCTTTTTTTTTTAATGTAAAGCTGCAGACTCTTCTTTTGAACTCATTGTGTCCCTGTTTCAGATGTAAGGGGAATAAGTGTTTGTTTCGGTTCTTGGTGTAAGCTATGACATACCCCTTGCATGAATAAATGATTTGATTTTACTACTGAAGAGTGTGAAGAACAGGAAAGAACAAACATTTTCCCCACAGTTACTCAGTATGTTATTAAAAAACTAAGTTTTAATATTTTATACTTTGAAATTGTGTTCACAATGATAAACAGTAATGTCACCATTTGGCTGCTCCTTTTGGTCATGATTTTGCCCAGGTAAGACAGATTTATGGCTGAGGTCTAAACTATAAATTAGTGCCTGCCATGGTTAATCTCATAAATGTTTCACAGAGTTGGCAGTATGTTGTGTTTATAAAGGGAGGATGTGTTCTCCACTGTGTGTGTCTGTTCTGTGGAAATTCTGATCCTTGGCTAAGGTCTAATTGAAGACGTTTCTAAAAGGTAATCAGTTGTAAAGCTTGTTTTGAAAACTAACATACAGAAAGTATAGTTCAGATAAACTATAATTTCTTCCATGAGGTCTACGCTGTAGAAAATAAATGCAAATTGACCAGCAAAAATGTGGGCATGCCCAGACTGAAGAATGTTAGAGCTGATGGGTCTGAGGGCCAGCAGTCTATCCTCTGATTAGCAGATGATCATTTGGCACCCTAGAACACAGGGATGATTGACTCTACATGACCAACCTTTCACAGATCCCTACACTGGTGCAGGTAAGGGGTGGGTAATTACTTTAGCTACCCGAGGGGAAAGGAGGGAGCAGGTGTTCGGCTGCCAGCACTTCTCCAGTTTCAGCTCATTTCAAATCAAAATGCAGCTATTGGTAGGAGCCAAGAAATTTGGGTCAGTTGAGACTTTTGCCATCTCAATTTTGGGAATTATAATTGAGTTTTTGCCTCTCTGACCTGATTCTTTCGAATGCATTCCCACATCGGTAACTTTCAAATTTAACTTTTTCCTGAAGCTCTTTGTATTCTTTTTAGAATCACTGAGTACAGAGCTCACAGACTGTGTCAGTAACAACTGACAAATTTGTCTTCTGAGAGATTTCCTGCATTAACTTGCTTGACAAAGAGCTGCTCCCTGAAAGGATATGGCTGCCTGTTTCATCTACAAAAGACGTTAAGGAGTGAGTGATTAAAACTAGTAAAAAGTGATCTTTCTAATCCTAGCTTCTTCTCAAAACAAGACTTAGAAGGAATGTAATAGTCAAGTCCTAAATGAGACTAATCTCAAGTTATTACTCCAAATGAACTACCATGGCTTGATATCCTTTTAACCTGCTCCTGCTCATATTTACTACATGTGTTTGCTCACTGCACATTTTCATACATGTCTCCTTTCTAGCAAGTGCATCTCCTGTTAATGGGGGTTTACCAAGTCAAGTGTGTGAAGGTGCAAGCCTGTTCACTCACAATGTGGTTAAGTCTATTATTAATGAAGAGTTACTTTCATTGAAGTATTATGTGACTTCCTGGGTTTATTTAAGAATATTACTTACCTATGTGAGCAAACATAGATATTGATATGCACACGTTTCCTTTACTTAATGTCTGTATATATATAATAATTTTAGAGGATATATGAACACAGAAGTAGTAACTTATAAGAAAAGGTTATGCTTCACTGAATTCTTTTGTGTCTTATTTTAATATTTTTTTCTAACATCAATTTCAGGTTGCAGACTTTTCATTTCTTCCTACTGTTTTAGAATTTGACTAAATTTTTTTCTGACTCTGTTTATTTGCCCTTTTCAATATATTTTTGCTGAGGGAAAGAGATATTGCTTTTGTAGAATTATGTAACCATCTATTTGGAGTAATTTTTTATGGATTATCTTATTGCTAAGAGAAAAATCTTTTGTTTGCTACTCATGCTTCAGTTATATTTGAGATAGTGCCATAGTTTGTTGAATATGAAACCTTCAAAGCATAGTAGATTATGGTTTTAAGTTTGCTTATGTTTTAGAATTGTTTTTACATTAATAGTTTATGTCATCTCATATGGATATTTTATCATTTTACTCTATTACTCAAAAGTGTAATCTACAAATTTGGATGAACTTGATTGACCTAGTATTCTATCCATAAAATGATGGTGTAATATATACTTTAGAGAATTAACTGTTCTCTACAATTACTTAGCCAAATTCTAAACAAATAGTAAAATGCTCATGTAATCATGCCTTTATTATTTTGCTGCTTTAAATGTTTTCAGCTTGCTTGCTTTTTGTTGTCAATGTTTGTGTTCAAAAGAAGAGCCTGATATATAGGACAGGCTATGATAAAAAAGCGATGACTGCTTGGGAAACATGTTTAATTTATAAATCAATTTAAAGTTCTTGGTGTCATTGACCCAATCTAGATAAAACATTTTTATTGAGAATATAAAAGTTAATGGGAATAATGATTCATCTAGAATTTGTAATATCAGGAATAGTGCTAAGAACTTAATAATTAGAGGATAACTTGATCAGTAAATTGCTTGTCTTGTAATTTGTTTGATTCCAAGAGTTCAATGTGAAAATTTCTAGGCATGACATTAAGTATTTATAATTTTCATACTTGTAAGACAGACAGATTTCTGGGAGTTAGGGTCTAGGAAACCCAGCCATTTGATGAGTTCCTGACCTGTGGGAAGACTCTGCTTCAAAAAAATGTTGGATGTCCTCTAAAAGAGGATATCCAAGGTTATTGTCTGAGCATGTGTACATATGCATATACTTGTGAAATCTGCATAGACACTACACTACACTACACAAACACACACACACAGAGCTTAAATTACATTTTATGTATGAGAACAATTCTTAAAATGAGATACAGCATTCTTTTGAGACATCTATTGCCTTCTATAGGTGCAATTTCCTTTTCCTTAGGACCTTTTTTTTCCATGAAAAAATTGTCTGACCCACTGATAATATATGGAAATCAAATTAATTAATCAAAATAATTAAATTTTATCATGCTTAAGTAATGTAAAATCAGTACATACAAACATACAACAGATACAAAATATAAGAGTGAATCAAAGCAAAAGACGGAGAAATGTCCTTGTTTGCTTTCTGTTACTGTGATAAATTCCATACTCAAAAGTAATGATGGGAAGGAAAGGGCTTGTTTTTTTATTGTACTTGTGGGTCACACTCTGTAGGTAGGGCAGAAACTCAAGAAGGAGCCAGATGGCAGAAACTGAAGCAGCGATCATAGAGGAACATAGCCTACTGGTTTGCTTTCTCCTGTTGCAGTCAGGGAGCTTTTCTATACACCTGAGTGCCACCATCACAGAGGTGCTATTTACATTTATGCTGAGCCCTCTGGAATCACTTGGCAATAAAGACAATTCTCCAAAGTTCAATCTGGGCAATCACTCAATTGTGATTTCCTTCCCAGGTAAATTTTGACTCATAGATATAAAGCACTGTGTTGCCAGACTTTAGGCACATCTTGATGAGCAAACTTGGCCTTCTCTGCAAGAGTTTCTATTAACCTGGCATTTCCAACCAGGTGAGTGTTGTTCCTGTGACCTTCAGCCTTGCTTTGTTTTTCTGTTATATTAATGAAGGAAAATGAGAGAAAAACATGTGACACATTTTAGCTTCAGCCATATTCCAGAAAGAAGGTTTATTCAAAAACATATATGCCTCATAAATCATTTGCTCTTAATAATACTATATCAAATATCAGTCACTATCCACGTTTGAATGGTTTTACATATATTACTGAAGGTATGATGGATTATTTGATAAAATTTTCTTTATTAAATATTTAAAAACATTTCTACAAAGCTTATATACAAAGTCTAGGGAATTATTATTTTATAAGTTAGAAAGTGACATCTCTTGGAAATTGAAACAGCACAGCATTAAAGCTTAAAACACTGCAGTCTGAGACAGATAAATATTGGAAAGCATCTGGTAATGCTTTGGGTGACAAGAAAGCCTCAGGATAGTGGGAAGTAAACTGGGATTTGAGATTTTATGAAAAGTTTAATTTACAGAAGTTTCCATTATATGATCATTATGTTTGATTAAAAAGAAACAATATGTCTCAAATGACTAGGGTGTTCTGGTTTATTGAAAAGAATTTTATCCAAAAACATTAATTCTAAACAAGCTTAAACACTTATCAGGTCAATTAGTGACTAATGACTAGCTGAAAGTTGTTCTTGATGAGAAATTCTATTAAAAACGAGAGTATCTGTTATCTGTCTATACATCATTTATGTACCTAACATTTGTTTAGCTATGCTTCATCTGTCTGTTACTCATCCATCTTTCAACTATTTGCTATTATCTATCGATCTATCTCAATCTCTCTACCTATCTACCCAACTACCTATTTTCATGTATATGTGCACATATGTTCACTTGTATGTATGTGTCTATCTACCTCTCATCTATCTGTCTGTTTATCATCTATCTATCTATCTATCTATCTATCTATCTATCTATCTATCTATCTATCTATCTATATCATCTATCACCTATCTATATGCCATCTATCTTCTATGTATTTATGTATATATCAACCTGTTTTCTATTCATGTAACTATTAATCATCCATCTATCAATCATCCATCATGAAAATCTTCTCCATTCATCTACCCAATTAGCTGGTTAGCTGCAGTACAGAATTGTCTGATAAAATAAGATCAGTATTTTGGCTTCTGTGAAATTTTTGATGCTGGCATGGGACACTGGAAATGTATCTCTTAGTATTCTAGTGGTCAGACCTCTAATTGACTACCCCAACACCTGTACCATTAAATACATCTTTGCTTTCATACATATGATGTACTTCTGAGCTGCTCTGAAGCAAGAGGTCACCAGGTCATGGATATAAAAATGGATCTATTACTGGGAAACAAAAGGGAACTTTGATGTTATTTATTTATTTATTTATCCTTTGCTTATGAGATACTGTGTAACTTAAGCTCAGTATTTGTGGTTTTCAGCTCAATCCAAGCAAGTTCTTTCCTCCACCTTCTCTATCTTCTCTCTTTCACAACTATTGGAAGGAGATGGCTCCTGGTTATTTATTTATTCATATGTTGTAAGACTAGCAAGTTTTTTCATGCCTACTTCCATTTTGTGGTCTGCCTCTTTTATGACTTGGACTAACAAAGCAATGGCTGATTGCTTTTACTTATATGAAATATGACATATAGTAGGAGAAATTGGCTTTTAGAATGAAAATAGGTGAAGAAAATAGTTGACCCTGAACAACAAGCATTTGACAACTTAGAAATCAGAAAGACATTACAAATGATATATTAATGTCAAATTTTGCAGGCACCATGCCCTCTTTCAAGGAAGAAGGGGGAGGGAGGAGGGGTGGGGGGTAGTGGGAGGGGACCGGGAGAAGGGGAAGAAAGGAAAAAAATTTTTTTTTATCTTTAATTATGTTCTTGAATGGAAAAAATAAAACAAAACAATGTATGGAAAAAAAAATAAAAAAAAAATTAGATTACTCCCAAGGGGGTAAATAAAAATAAGACCTTTCTCTTAGAATTGAAAATACTTGTAATAATAATTTCAGTGTTAGTAGCTGGTAAATTATATCCTGTCATAATTTTCATAGCTGTTTTTATTCTATAAGTTATTATTTTTTTTAAAAAGTTGAAAAGTGTAACACAATGAAAAATATGCCAAAGAAACTGCATAAGATTCTTTCATTCTGAAATATTTATTAGCCAGCCCTTGGCAGGCAAATTTTGTCCAATTCTAGGCTTGAGGAGATTAGGACCAAATATAAAATGCTATGTCATGAATTCAGTATTTACCCAGAATGTGAAGAGTATAGGATGTTAAGTAACATTTTGTTATGGGTAGAATCTCCAAGAAATAATAAGGTCATGTTGGATACGGATTGATTGAATCCTAGTGGCATTATAATACGAAGAACAGAAATCACACATAGACATAGAGACATGGATCCTACCTGTCCTTTGCCATTGATACAGTATGTTGCCTTGTACTCTACAAAAAGTGGGACTTCTTGGGAACTTAGGCAGGATGGTCACAGTTCCATCCATTCTCAAAAATCATGAGCTAAATAAACCACATTTCTTCAGGAAGTTAGATGGCTTTGGGTAATTAGCTATTGTAATGAAAACTAGCATTATACCAAAGCAGAAAATATATACCAAAGCAGAAAATACTTTTAAATCACAAACATGATGTACCCTGATCTAGAATAAGGTCAGATAAGAAGTGTGAGTTTCTATACTTCTAAAACTCAATTAATAGAAAAGAAAAACTTAATTGACTTTTAAAATTCAGTAATTTCTGACTAGGATTTTCTAAAACACAATTATTTTTGACGTAAACTTTTCAAAGCTTTTTTTATGGAAATAAAGTATATACCATATAAAATATCAAAAATTCTATGTATAATTTGATTTAAGATTTTCATCTAGAAAAGAGATGATAAGAACAGGAAGATGAATGTTAAATCTTACAAAGATCAAAAACCTTGGATGTAATTTAAGTTAGACCTTGTAAAACAATACAGAAACTGTATTAGTTAAATCACTGCTTGGTGTATTAGCTCTAGCTTCTTATTGGCTAACTCTTACATATAAATTTAACCCATTTCTATTAATCTGTGTATCACCACATGGCTGTGGCTTACTGGCTAAAGTTTCAGCATATCTGACTCTTACTTCATGGCGTCTCTCTGACTCCGCCCTTTCTCCCAGCAGATAGCCTAGCTTTTCTCACCTAGTTCTGTTCTGCCTTTTCCATAGGCTCAAAACAGTTCTTTATTTATTAACCAATAAAAGCACACATAGACAGAAGGACCTCCCACACCATTTCCCCTTTTCTGTTTAAACAAAAATGAAGGCTTTAACTTTAACATAGTAAAATTATGTATAACAAAACAGGTATCAAGCAAAAATTACAATTACAATATTTACATTTACTTTATCTTTTATCTAACCTAAGGAAAACTATATATATTCATCAACTCCATCAAAGATTCCAGAAAGATATAATATTACATAAGTAAACAGGAACTGCATTGTAAGCAACTTTCAAAACTCTAGTATTCACAGAGTTATCTAGCTGCCTGGACAGTCACCCAAAGTTCTTCTGTACGGTTGGGGCATCCACCTTCAGCCTACAGGCCTATAGTGTACAGCAGACAGGCCTGCCTATATTGGTGGTTCTTAGTCACTTTATTCTGTATCCTTCAGAATGTCTAGCATACTCTTTCTTGAAGAAAGACCCCTGAAGGATGGTCTCACCTTTAGGCAAGTTCAGCAGTCATTTCACTACGGGTCCTGCATGTCCAGTAAAGCAATCCAGGCAAGAGCAGTTTCTTGCTCAAATGGCTAGCAAACTCCATAAGGAGCCTCTTCAATGCCCATCTTTATCTTGAAGTTGATTGGTGTTGCCAGGAGCAGATGTATCTCATTGTCATGAAAAGTCCTAAGTTCTTAAAACATTTAACTGCCATATTCTGAGGTCTCTGAAAGATTTGAAGAATACCTAACTAACTGAAATATAGCTCTATATATCTAGAAAATCTAACTAACATGACTATAATCTTGACTATTATAGATGACTAGTAACGTACATTTTTAATTATACATTACATTTTTAAATGAGCTACACAATCACAATACCTTAATCCAGAGCAAAAATATATATATACATATAACAAAATTGACCCTAAATTTGTATCAATAAACCAAGGTCCATACCAATGCAAAATATCCATCTATATAGCATATCCCCCTTAAAATGAAATAAACATTTATAGACAATATTTGGGAATATGGGTTTGGTTCCGTTCATACTGTTTCTTGCTGTTTGGGGGCACTGTTAATCAGGTCTTTCATGGTATATCCTGTGTGCTAGGTTCATCTCAGTCAGTAGTTGGGCAAAGTAATTCTTTGGGAGTGTTCTCAGCAACCTTTCAGGGGGTTGTGGTCCATCAAACCACATTAGCCTTGAATGAATCCACAGAGTCTCATCCTCTGTAGAGACAAAAGAATAACCTCTTTTCCAAAGCAGCATATCCTTAGACACAAATTTAGAAGTCATGACACCTTTATAACATATATGCTGGTTTAGCTTAGCAGCACATACAATGTAATATCTTTCAATACTTAGTTCATTCACAGTCAAAAGATTCAAAGATAACACAATAATACACATAATCCAGTTTCTCTGTGAATTTTCCATTTTTACATGGCTTATTTTTCTTTATTTCTTTTAATCTATGACTATCTGTACTGTGTCTCTTTAAAGACTTTACCTTTTTTAAAAAAGCATTGACTTTATTTTATGACTCTTTATACTCTTTTTCTTCTTTCTTTCAAGCCAATGTACATTTATCCAACACTATGACCCATCTGGATTTGTAATCATTTTTCTGTCTTGAAGAGCTTTTCAAATGGTAAACAGCTTGTTTTCAGGAACCCTGGGTGCTGGCTCTGCCTCTTTCCACTTTAAAAATGGAGGTACCATTATTGCCAACTCTAGGGCCACCAGGTAGGAACCACGCTCAGCCCTTTAACTCTGAGAAGAACGTGCAACACATAAGCTTTTTTTAAATCTGAGTAATAGCCAAATCTGCCATGCAGAGCACTACACAGCCTGGAAATACCTCTATGTATAGTGTCAGGAATCCACTGTGCTCTCCCGCCTGTGCAACCCTAATAGACCTGATCCTGCCACCTGTCCAGGCATGGAACACTGAGCCATGGACATGGTCTCAGCTATTTTCCTCCTGACCCCAAGTGGGCCCACAAACACCCGGGCCCACAAATACCATTCAAATGCTCTATAGTAGGAGTTTGTGCTGGCAGCATGGCCCAGGAAGCTTCCTTTTTAAAAAGGTGTGGCTTTTTTTTTCTGCTACCAGTGATTCAGGAAATCCTTAAGGGAGCTGCAGCACACCACCAGCTGAGAAAAAAAAAAAGAGGCTAAACTTTGTTTTTCTGTCTAGAGTTCCTTTTCAAGCTTTTTTAAGGTTTGACATGGATTTAGCCCACCACGTTGGTGCACCAAATGTAGTGGGAAGTGAGCTGCTTGTTGGTTCCTGGCTAGCGTAGATCTGAAATAATCAAACAGAAATTATATTGATTCAATCACGGCTTGGCCTATTAGCTCTAGCTTCTTATTGGCTAACTCTTACATATTAATTTAACCCATTTCTATTAATCTGTGTATGGTCACATGGCTGTGCCTTACTGACTAATGTTTTGGCATATTTGGTTCTGGCAGCAGCTCCGTGACCTCTCTCTGACTCTGCCCTCTTCCTCCCAGCATACAGCCTAGCTTTTCCCTCCTAGTTCTGTTCCGCTCTTGCCATAGTCTCAAAGCAGTTCTTTATTCATTAACATATAAAAGCAACACATAGAAAAAAGGACCTCCCACCCCACCTCACAGGTACATGCACCACTTTGCAATGGATGCTTGTTAGAGCTCTGACACTGGCATGTATGCTGGCCTCCTAGAAGTTACTTTGACATTTCAGTGGTAGCTTCCATGTGTCTATAGCTTGTTGAATACCTAAAGAACAGTATATCATGGACAATGGCAATATCTGCTAGCAGATTAAACTGTCTTATGCCTGTTTTAATTTTGCCTGTACTAGACTCTGAATATCTCACCTGTAGATTGACCTGGTGGTCACATGCCAAATCTAAAACAAGAGGAGTCTAGTAAAAGATGTGGGTATTTTATAAACATTCTTATCCATTTCCTGTTTTACATAAACTGCAAAGTAGTATTTTATTATTTTGAAATAAACATCACAATGAAAATTAAATTTTTAAAAGAGAAAATTATAAAAAAATTTCTTCTTTCCATTCTTCCTGATGAGCAATGTAGAAAAATAGTCTCCCTGAAAACAACTGCATTATACCTGAAAAATGAGGATGTGGTTATTACCTGGCAACAGAAGACACTGCTGCTATGGTGAAGCATAGTACCTTGACATGTTCTATTATCTTAGCAATTAAAATTAAACAAAAGTGCCAAAATATCCTGAAATATGTTTATTCCATATACAAGAGAAACATAATACTGAAAAATCAAGACAGAGAATTTCTCATAGACTTAAATACCAATATTGGGAATCCTGAGTCCAAGAGTGGCTCGCCATGTAAAACTCAGTGATAAATCATACTGGTATAAGGTAGAAAAAAAGAAACATATGCTACTTTAAGTGGTAAAAATGAAGTGCTTGGAAAAATCAGGCATTCAAATAAAATTTATAAAAATACTTTAAAAATCAAACCCATAAATAAATCCATATAAAAATCAATCTTTTATTTTGTAATGAACATTTATGAAAAATCTAAAGCAATCATTCTCAGTGCAGAAATATTGAAAACCCACTTCTTACCATTCAGAGCATAGCAGCCCTCTGATGCTCAGGGTACTTTACAAAAGATGGAGTGGGGCATACAGAGGAGCTAGAAGATCAGGAGAAGGCTGAAATATGTTGTTGTTGAGATGAAGAAACATCTACTGAAATATGAATTCAGAGCAACTATTGTTACCCACACTCTGAGCATACTAACCAAACCCTATCATCAAGGCCTGTGGAGTGTCTTACTAGTATTACCTTTACTTCTGAACTTTTAACTGTGATAAAACTGGAAAGGAGGAAGTATTGTTCTAAGCTGTGTATTCAATGCTGAGCACACAAACTCCTATTGTTAATTCCAAACCCATGGTCAGACAAAAAGTTCGGGTTTTCAGTGATTCACCACTATTGATATTTCAAAACTTAAAAAAATTATTTTGATAAGGATGACATTGTGATGGAAAAGTTTGCATAATTAATTTGAGTATTAAAATTCACAAACACTGATCTTATTTCTATATTGTCAGTAAATATTATTTTTGAGTATTTCATCATGGTTTTAAGATTTCTCAAATCCTGATCGCTTTTAATTCATACATCTTTCTCACAACCTCTAGGGTCCAACTTTGATCTTTATTTCATATCATATAATAATATTTGACAATTCATTGATAGACAAAAGTGTAGAGCATTTTTAATTTTTACTTAGCAATTAGAAGATATGATATTTCTTAATTTACATTCTCATAATATAAAATGGGAGCATGAATGTAGAATAATTTTACCTGCTTTGTAGTACAGTGTATATTTCTGGAAACCTGAAGAAAGAGAATCCTGATGCTAGACTTTGTATGAGATACAATACCACTTACGGGTTGTTTTATTCTAAACAACAGAGAACAAGAACAGATTCATTTTAGTATAAAACACAATAATCTCACAAACGCAAAGGTGTGCTGTAAGATTACAAAGGAAGCACTGTTAACCATAAGTCCTCCAGTATGACGGACAGTTCTGCAGACAGTGATAATATGCTTTTTTTGTTGTTGTTGTGACTATGTCTCTTTAACAAAAATAAATTCCTCAAAACTGATTTTATTCAGACATACATGATAATGTAGTGCATGAAAGAGCAGTGATTCATCAAAAATGTGGACTGTGGGGCTTAACTACTTTAACAAAATATTTCCTGTAGCTTTTCCTCTTCTCTAGATATCTAATTTACTCTCTACATCCCCAGAGAACTGTCATGATATATCATTTAACTTGGAAAATTATTATATTGATTTTTTTTTACTTTGAAGAGTGCATGAATTAATTTTGTTGAATAAATTTTTCTAATCAGTAATGATCAGTTAAGAATCAACAGCAAGGACTTAAACTTTTGGATTGACACCACTATTGAGAACATTTAAAGTGAGTTATTTATTTTTCAGGCATTCATGGGGATAGCAGCTGAATATTTCCCTTGACAATTCGGTGCTCCTACTTACCACACCTCTCATGAGAATGAGTAGTTGTTTAATAATCATTGTTTTTAGAGTAGGCAAAAAGAAGATCACACCAGAAATGATTAAAGCAGAATAGAAAATGTTCTAGATTCACTTGGAATTACCTGTTCCATATAATAGTGGCATATGAGAAAAATCAAGGAAATAATTTCAGTGGTTTCATTTTGTGTCACCTTCATACTCTAATATATCACTTTCCTCTATATTGTGTGTGCTTCTGATCAAAATGAATTTCTCTTAAAGCTGTTACTTGCATTTAAATATGAAACCTAGAACTATATTTATTTGAAATTTCTAAAGATAAATTTTTTTTTCAAAGTATTTTTCCAACAAGTAATTTATTTGTATCTTACACGCTTCTCATGCTTACTGGGGACTTTGAGTTGTGTAGCCATATTTTCCTTACTGAAACATTTCCTTCTGAAGGGAGAATGGGGACAAAAGTCACAGAAAAGAAATGAAACTTAGAAAACTCGGGGAATTCAGAAAGTTATAAGGTTTGCAAGGTTGTAAAAGCATTAAACAGTTTCTCGGATAGGAGACTCCCCACCTGACTGAGCTGCCTGTTAGTTTTGCAGGGAGCTTATTGGCTGCTACTTTGCAATTTGTCATTCTGCTAGGATGGGGTTTGCAGCAATTTAGATGCCATGGAGTCAGCCATGCTTCAGTAAGTAGAAGTACCCTACATCCAGGCTTATTTAAGTATCCACAATGAACTCACTGATTTCCTTAGCTAGATGAGGTGGAATCACTTACTTGGTATATCTTTGATGCAAGTTTGGAGTTCATAGATACTTACAGTTCTGTACAAAAAGTCAGACAACACAGCTGGCACCAAAAGAGAACAGATTAAAAATAGCATTTGATTCTAGAAGTGAGAAGGAAAAGACATAGAATAAGTTACATGCATTTCTACTTTTAATGAAAGTAGATGAGGGGCAGAGATATTTACCTAGTTTGGGATGCTATTTAAGCAGCAGTAATCGTGGTGATGGCACAGAGACTGTCAAAAGAAGGAAACTTAGGGACCCAGCTTCAGCAACAGGCACAACACAGGAGAATTCTGCTGCCCTGGGGCCTGAGACTGGACAAGCCTTATGAGTGGAAACTATCAAGACCTTGAGAAAGGAGGAAATTCACAATGGCCTGAGACAATGGAATACAATGAAGAAGGATGGCTTATGCAATGGCTGTGGATAATGGATGGTTAGCTGATATAGCATCTACATACATGTCACTGTCTCAAAAATACTTTTGAAATGAGGCAATCACTACAAGTGATTCAATTGTTTAATGCTTTAGTGCACCTGGATAACATTCTGTTGTATCTGCCAGTTGTCAAAGATCAAATTGCACTTGCAGAAAAAAAAGCAGAGCTGGGCCTACAGAGACCCTTTTTCCTCTATAAAATGTTTTATCTCTACAATGGTAATCACTGAATGTCCTACAAATTTGTAGAAGTTACTGGAGTGAAGACGACAGTTAAAAGCCACCTTGCCCAAGTGGGGAAATTAATTCTGAGGAATTTAAGGTTGTTGAGTGAAAATTTTAGTTCCAAAACAGGGCTACCTTCCTGATTTGTTGATTGAGGAAGTTCTTGGAGGCTCCACAGTTTAACAATCCATTCCAGTTCTACTGATTGTACACCACTATTATCATGAATGCAGCATATGAAATAACTAGAATATATGGAAAAATTAGGTTAGTATTGGGTTTTAAGTCTTTTACCCACATGCCTAGCCATGACAGTGCTTGAGAAGATAATACAAACATCTGGAGAAACTGACAATCTTGCTTGTTTATGGTTTTTTGTGTTATATACCTCATGTGCCATGCAAGACATTCTCAGTGGTGTTCCAGTAGCAAGACATTGGTGGGTAGAACTCTAGTAGCCAAAGGTCTCTAGAGAAACAACAGTGATAGAATAACTGTAAATTAAAAGGGTATTTATTAAACTCACAGAGTGTGGTCTTCTTTTTGAATTCAGGAATTCCTAACTTTTGCTCCAAGTGAGGTCTGTCTGGTCACCTGTCCTCAATAAAGTATTTAATATGGTAAAAACAAAACACATGAGAAAAAAAGAGACTCATCAATGCAGTCAAATTGAGAAAAGGGCCAATGAGATCCTGCAAATCTGCCAAGTCTGTCTTTGGATTTCTGAGGTGAGATTATAATTTAAATAGAGGGCAAAGGATATGCACATCTAAGTCTGGCATTGATGTATTCTTGTAGGCACACTCAGAGGCACTGTCTTTATTTGATCCAGACCCAGGCAAGTTGGCAACCCACATTAGCTATCAGAGCAACCATTCACTTTCTGATAGAATTTAAGTGTATCTTCACATGGAGGGAATCGATTTTTGATACTACAAGCAAGGGCAAAGACCTGTGGCTGTAGTAGTCACAGATCCCAGTAGGGAGACAACTGTTATTATATTCTGTTAAATGAATATCATAAATCTTTCAGCTCACCATCTAAATATTTGTGCCCCTAAATTATTGGAGCTGTCAAGGAGGAAAGTGTTTTTATAATGAGCAGTATATTATTGAGACCCAACCGAGTCAAGTGTCTGTGAACGAATGACTGTTGCAGTGGCAGAGCAGCTGAATATTCACCGACTAATGGAAAACAGTAATCAAATGTTTATTTCATTTCCACTAAGGCTCAGTGAACACTGAAGAACATGCTACAGATATGATACACAAAAATGAAGAAAGGGTTGAGTGTTGTGTATTCAATTACCATATTAAAAATTTCCTTCTAGACTGAGGAGGAAAACTGACTCAGGAGTAAGTGAAATTTAGAAGGCCCAGCTCAAAAAGCTTATGAAGGTTACAAAGTTTGCAAGAACCTTCACTCTTGTTGTAAAGGCAGTAATAATTGCCTAATTACTGGAAGGAAGAGGCTTTCTTGCTACCTGAGCTGGAATCATACAGGGGATTCCAGAGTTAAAACTCTCTTGCGTAGTCAAGCAAGCTTGAGTAGACTTTCCAGTGATACTACAATCCAAAAGTTATGCATGGTCCATCATTTAATGATACTGTGAGTTATCACAATTACAACAAGACTGCATCAATGAATTAAAAGTGACTACTTTTCTTGAAGTGGATTAGACAAAGAATGGGCCCAAATTTAAATTCTCTTTCTCTTCTTGTTGTCAGTCTGTCCTAACAAAGGAGTTTGATCTATATTTAATTAATGGTACAGAAACCATGGTATTGGAAAAGAATGAAGAGCTCTATTCTACATGAAAGTAAGATTTTTTTAAGGAAGAAATTATTTTATTGGGTCAGAATAATACTTAATACCATGAACGAATATTATCAACATGTATCTAAATATTATCATCAACATATAAGATGGATTTTTGTTTTCTTGAAGCTTGCTTTCAACCTGTTGGATGTTTTCAGGAAATGGTTACTGCAAAACACACACAGACACCACACACACACACACACACACACACACACACACACACACACACACTACATATTCTGTGCCCTGGGCATAGAATACCATATAGTTTATGCTTAAAGTTATGTATTTAGCTTAGATTGTAAAAGCTGAATACCTCAGAAGTCCAATAATAAGGTGGTTATGAAAACAGTTTGATACATGATTTTAAATGACTTCAACACATGTTAATAACTTGAATGAAAGTCTATCAAAAGTTCAGTATTATTTTTTAAATGTATTTTGTTTTCACTACATCTCACCCAATTGCAGTTGTCCCTCTCTTCAGTCCTCTAGGTATCCTCACCATGCTCCTTCAACCCTCAGCCGACTTTCTCTCTCCTCTAGATTCACATCTATCTCCTCAGTTTCCTTTCAGAAAAGAGAAGGCCCTCCAGGAGTATCCACTAAACAAAGAATAATGAGATGCAATAAGACTAGGCACAAACTCTCTTATCAAGGCTGGATAATGCAACCCAGTAGGAGGAAAAGGGTCACAAAAGCAGATGAAAGAGAAATACCCCTGTTATGGGAAGTCCTTCTGTACATGTGCTGCTTTTATTGGTTAATGAATAAAGAAACTGCCTTGGTCTGCGATAGGATAAAATAGAGCTAGGTGGGGAAAATAAAACCGAATGCTGTAAAAAAGAAGGCAGTGTCGGGAGAAGCCATGTAGCCACGCCAGAGACAGATGCCAGACAGAACCTTGCTGGTAAGCCACAGCCATGTGGTGATACACAGATTAATAGAAAAGG
>PVIU01028181.1:0-19330 GCA_004026605.1 Ondatra zibethicus | reverse complement strand
GCAGGCCTACTGAGGGTTGCCCGCTCCTCTCTGTTCGGCTCCGTGGGACAAAGGAGGCCCTCTAGCAGGGGACTCGCCCTTCCCCCAAGGCCTCAGCCCGGGTGGGCCGAGCCCAGGTGCAGCCGGGACAGGGTCCAGATGAATCCGCGGAAGCTGGTTGGGCGAGGATCCCGGTCCCAAAATTTTCAAACACTTTAAAAGTTCAGTCTCTTTAAAGAGACTGATGTCACTTTCAAAATTTGAAGGCTCTCTGAAAATTGAAAAATAAGTCGCATACTTATTATTCCAACAGGGGATGAATCAGGACACAGATAAGACATAATCAAAGCAAAACAAAATGGAAGCAATGTAAATTAAACTTTGCAAGTAAATTTCTGGTATCTTGGACTCATGATATTTTGGGCTTCAAGGTAGGCAACACCATTTCTCTGGTTTTGTCATCTACAACACACATAGCCTGCTTTCTATCGCAGACTTCCTCAGTTCTACACCTGTTTCCATCCTTGGCAATCATCCCACAGTCCTGGCATCTTCAGCATACTGAGTTTCACTGCAATTAAGGCTGCACTTTCACCAGCAGCCTCTCTAAGCCTCTCATGGCACCAGGCCTCAGCTTCTACCCACAACCTGTTCAGCCATATAGCTTTCACACCATTAAAACTACTGCCACCTGTGGGACTCTTACACATAATCAAGACTGGATAACAGATTAATGTAAAGCAGCCTCAGCCACAATCTGAACTACAGCTTCTGGGTGCTGACCCTGAGGAAATACTTCCCAGAAGATTTTTGTCTTTCCCAATTACAGATCCAAAACAACACTTTGGTGGGACTTTAAATTTGCAAATAACTTCCACGATTCTTCCAATATCTACATGATATTGGCATGAAATGTAGGCTGAAACTGAAGGAGAGGCCTTAGAGGGATGATGCCTATTTACTTGTTCCCCATGGCTTAGTCAACCTGCGTTCTTATATCCAGAATCACCTGCTCAGGGCTGGAACCACTTGCCCTGAAATAGGCCCTCCCACATTAACCAAAAATTAAGAAAATGAGGACAGGCACAACTTACTTTTTGCAGTCCAAGTTCTATATTGTATAAAGCATTATAAAACATTTGATTAAACTTTTAGTATATGCCCTCCAAGCAGTATCATAGGCTTGGTAACATTGCTGTTGTCAAATGAGTTAACTTGCAAGGCATCATAATAGGTGCTAGAATAAGGGGAAGTACCTATCCCTATATAGTGCAATGACTGGAAGCATGGGGGCAAAGTGAAAGACTCTTCCATGTATAGATAATGATTTGTGTGATGCATGAAGGAGTGAGCAGGTTAGTGCCTGGGATTTATTGTGGGATTAATAAAAGGAACTAGGAACTAGCCAGAAGAGTGGAGGACATAAGGTTCTAGAAATCATTGAAGTATCATATACATGCAGAGCCAACAAGAGTTTGTGGTGAGACATAAAGAGTAGAATCTTCTATCTAGTTTGAAAGGATGAGATTATCACACAGAAAGATGGAGGGATGAAAGAGAGAAGAGATTTAGTACGTGAGGATTTCAAGTTTTCTTTCATCTCTAAGCAAAGTCAGTAATTAACTACTTTTTAAACTCTTTTTTGTTTCTTTTTTTGTTTTGGGGGGGTTTCTTTCTTTTTCTTGTTTGTTTTTTGTAGTTTTTCAAGACAGGCCTTGGCCATCCTGGAGCTCACTTTATAGACCAGGCTGGGCTCAAATTCACAGATTCACCTGCCTCTGTCTCCTGAGTGCTGGGACTGTAGGCATGTGCCACCACCGCCCAGTTTGACTATTTTCTTTTTTAATTTGTTGCATTCTTTTTAATGCCAGAAGGAAATTGAGCGATATCTGTGGAAAAGATAAATGGAAAGGCCAAATAGGTGTCTTGATACCTGAGACTAGCTAGCATTCATGAGTGATTTGATCTGGAGATATAAATGTTCGTACAGTGCATATATTGATTGAACAAAAGAAATTGTAAATGCTAGGTACTAATTAGAGGATACTCATGCCTTGAGATCTTAAGTATTGGCAGAATAGGAGTGACTAGTGCAATAAAATACCGGTAATAAAACATGGTTTCTTGAAGGAAAGTTTATGCTGGAGGTGAGAAGAAGATATACCAAATATTTCATATAACTAAAGTAAATACAATTGATTATAGAGAATGATCACTTAATTTAGCAAAGGAGAGAAGAGTTTTTATGACACAGCAAAAGTAAATTCAAGGTTACAATGAATTTAATAGAATTAGGGAGAAAAATGTGAAGAATGTGAAAAGGCAGAATAGCTCAGATTTGATTGCAACTTTCAATGCAGGAATGAATCAGCAAACAGGAGAGACATATCTGGTTAATGTAAATGGTATATCTCCATGTATTTTGATGATAATAAGGAAAACTTTTTTAAAAATTGAGTGATGTTTCCAATGAGATCAATGAAAAGTGGGGAAATGGGACGGTGTTGGCACACGCCTTTAATCCCAGCACTCGGGAGGCAGAGGCAGGCGGATCTCTGTGAGTTCGAGGCCAGCCTGGTCTACAAGAGCTAGCTCCAGGACAGGCTCCAAAGCTAGAGAGAAACTCTGTCTCGAAAACCCCCCCAAAAAAGTGAAAAGTGAGGGAAATCACTCTTTATTTAAAGAATTGGTCTTCACAAGAATAAAATTCACAAAAAAAAGAAGAAAGTTCACTTAGTAAAACATGCAAAAAGGCAGAATACCTAGCATGCTGCTGTGTTGACTTCTCTGTGTATATTTTTCATCCAGCATTGTGGCAGTTTCCTTTGAACTGAAACATTCACCTGTGGACAGAGTAGGAGATTCTTCAAGCTTGGGAAGTAAATGAAATTTATAAGGCTCTGGAAGGGTGTTGAAATTTACAAGATGTGGGAAGCGCCATCCAAGATCATAAAAGCAGCAAATAGCTGTAGAGGGACCATCTAAACAAACTATCTTCAGCTGGTCCAGGAAGTTTGACAGAAACAACTTGTGTGAGTCATCACCCATGTAGGAGTGATGCAGCTGCCTTTGAGTCACTCACGCTCTTATAAGTAACCACACCAGGCATTTTCATTCACCAAGATACCTGTGGGTGGAACTGTCTTTGGTCTCTCATCAGTACCCTATCTGGAGTGAGTTCATGCCTCCCTAGGAAAAGCTACATGGTACAGTTAGTACCCAAACTCCAATCTAAAGAACCAAAGAGTAATTGGAAGTTGTAGTTGCATGTCACCTACATGAGTGGTGAGAACTGAATACAGAGCTTCCTGTGAAGGCAATCCTAAAATGTAATGATGCAGTCGTAGTTACATGTTCCTGGAATAGGTACTAAGATAAGATCCAGGCTAAGGTATCCATAATTGGAGTATCTTTGAGGGGAATTACAGAGTGGGCCAGGTAATTCTCTATGTAGTGGTGGTGGAGAGGTTTATATTCGTGGAGAATGAGATGGGTATTATAGCTAATGGCTTGAAAATATATATTGCTAGTCCTGAAAGTTGCATCTATAGAACAAGATCAAAAGCAGGCTGTGGAATCAATTGCATTATTTTTTGTTGAGGACAATACAAGAAATTTAGGTTCAGCCATCTTCCAAGAAAGAAAATGCCCAATGAAGGGGGAAAAAAATCAAGAAAAGAAATCCAGATTCTATCCATTGCATTAGCTTCTGATTGAGCAGGACAAGTGAACAAAAGAATGGAATGAAAGTGTTGATTTAGTTTCTGAAGGTTAGCCAGATTAAAGCAAAAGACAGTGTAAAATAAGATTCAAGCAAAGGCCCTTTTGTGGGTTCCCAAATCTAAGAATCCTTGCAGCAGAAAACCCAGGTAAGCAGAGAGATAAACTAATAGAAGTGATAGAAGATATTCCTGAGGTGCGACTTCTACTACAGAGAAAGCAAAAATCTACAAATGAGAGTAAATGTGGTGATGTTGAGGTCTTTAATAATGACTCAGGATAGGAAACCATGGCAACAATGGAATACTGCACATCTTATCTGATTGGGTTGGCAAGATGTTTAACAAGGCAATAAAAGAGCCTCTCACAGAATGGCTCCAGAGGCTCCAGGACATGGGGTCAAGGGGTTTGTAAAACTTGTAAAACTGGATAATAAAACTCATCTCCCTTTGAGGTAAAGGTTGAAAACTTGAAGGACTATGAGAGAAATTATTCCTAATGGACTGACGAGAAATTAGGGATACTAGCACATCACTGACTGAGACTGGCCCTTGTGAATACTCTGATCTGAGAGACAATAGTGGACAGCCAGGCCTTTTTTTAGGGAATGGTCATAAGAGAGGTTCCTGCGACTGTTTTCATAGAAGAGTTCAAAATAAAGTTGGATAAGCAGGGCCCATGGGACTTGCATAAGGTTTTGATGGCTTTGCTGAACCTCATGGTGAGATATCATCTATGAAAGGTTAGGGAGAAGCTACATAATTTTGAACAGCATGTAAATTACCTTCCTGAATTGCTGAAGTAAATCAAGGAGGAACAAGAAAAAGGCAAAGCATAAATTGTCTGCATAAGTCATTTAAAGGCAAATGCAAGAAAATTTTTGTTAATCTGTAGTTCTTAGGAAAAATTTGAATGGAAACACAAATATTGAGCTGATGCTTTCCGAAGGTCATATGTGATTAAGCTGTTGAAATTCAAAGAAATAAGTTTTTTTTAGGTATGGATAGCTACCCTCCAGACTTTGTTTTGAACATATCCTATAACCCCCTACACAAACTCACAGAGAGAGAGAGAGAGAGAGATCATGTATGGAGATTATTCACACAGCCTGAAGCCTATCAGTTGACAGGTGTAGCCAGTGAAAAATCAAGTGCCACAATGCTGATTAGGAGTTGTCCGAACTGGAGAGTAGTCGCCAGTAAAAGCATGGAAGGCTTGATCACAACGCTGTTCTCCCCGGGACCTGAGTTGGTGCAAGCTGTGCCAAGACCATCTGGGATGGAAAGATGCATGGTGGAGCTGAGGAACATCAGCATTAGAAATGAGGAGGCAGAATGGAAAATAACTCTGGATAATTAAATGAAAGTTGGATTAATATCTCCTATCCATGTTATACGTCATTACAGTTTTTATAACATACTTGATTGAGAATATGCTTTCCCACTATGTTGGGTCTTGCTAACATGTCTTTTAGAGGTTCTTCTTATCTACGAGAATAATTTCCACTTATTTAGAATGTACACTAGGGTGCCTTCAGAGATCTTTGTGAAAAAGGTATGTAATGTCAAGTCTTGAGTGTTTTACAGATCTGTAAAAGCTTAAAGGAAAGCTTCCTATGAGAGTGGCAAATGCAACTCCCAGGAGCCATTAGATTGTTGATTGAAAACTCCAGTACCAGGATTGCAGAACTTTCCTAATGCTTTATGGCCAGGGTCACTCCTAGTACCTCACAAACCATATAAATAA
The DNA here is from genome assembly GCA_004026605.1 of Ondatra zibethicus. Taxonomy (NCBI): domain Eukaryota; kingdom Metazoa; phylum Chordata; class Mammalia; order Rodentia; family Cricetidae; genus Ondatra; species Ondatra zibethicus. The sequence continues at coordinate 13,885 of PVIU01028181.1, read as the reverse complement.
TGCTTGTATGCTGGTTGCATTCCAGAGCTAGATGGCAATAATCACTTGCTAAAGACATGACATCTTTGGCTACGGGAAATGAGAAAACCAAGAATAGAATACACTGGAGGGTAGATCCCTCTTCTATGGTTTTCCTAGTACTGATATGCAGTAGGCAGTCTGCTGGAGAAGAGTTGCCACTGACAGAGCTGCTAGTTTATAGATTCAAAATGCTGTAGTACCAACATGCCAGATTTGGATGAAAGTGCCCCTCATAGATTCAGGCATTTGAACACTTTTTTCCGGTTTGTAATACAGTTTGGATAGGCTTAGGAGGTACAGCCTTGTTAGAATAAGTATTCCACTGGGGTTGTGCTTTAAGAGTTTATAACCTAACATCCTTGCAGTTGAAGATGTGATCTCTCGGTTTTCCAATGATTCAGCTTTTAGTCATTCATTGTCCTGTAAGTAATTCCTGAAAGCCCATTGGTTCCCCATGCTAGATTTCTTGTATGGGATTGTTTCTTGGGTTTGTCACTGGTTTCTAACCAGCCAGCTTTCAAATCTCCCCTGTATATATATTATATACGTAATATATAACAATGGAGAAACAAATGAGCCTCACAGTCATAGCTGAAGAATTTGTATAATGTCCCAATTGTATCTGCTATAGATTCACCAAATGATAACTAATGTGTGAATATAGATAACTATGAAGTGAATATAGAAATTCCAATTTTGTTTTATCTTTATATGTATGTGTGCATGAGTGTGTGAAGGCAGAGGATAATACTGGGTCTCTTCTTCAGTCATCCTCTTATTTTTTTGAAGAAAGGTCTCTCACTTCACATGGTGCTCATTAATATGGTGCTCATTAATTCATCATTGCTTGCTAATCAGAATGTTCCAGGCACCCGCCTGCCTCTGCCCTGTCAACACTGAAACTATAAACATACACTACTATGCTTGGTTTTTATATATCCGTTAGGGATCTGAACTCAGGTTCTCATGACTTACATATTCAGCTTCAAGTTGAGTTCTTTGATGATTTCAGTTGTTAATCCATCCTCAGTAAAATAGAGTCGCATTATTCTGGAAGACGGTTACTTGAGTATTCAGTGAAATATTGCTAATGAATGTGCATATAGATACATGATTATATTATTAGGTGTAGATATATTATAGGAATATGTGCAGTTACCTGTGAGTGTCAGCTCCATTACAAGCTAAATGGAACTAAATCACAGGTCCTTTTCAGTAGTCGTATAGAGAGTCATTTTATTGTTGATTTGGTTTTATTTCTACATTTTGCTTGAGACATTTTTCATTCAAAATCATAACTAGGACTTATTCTTTCACTACACCTACTTATTACAGATATGTACAATCATTTTAATCTCACAATATATTTTGTGTTTAGAGTGTTTAACTGAAGACCATTTCTAAAGTGTCTAGATATTATGAATCAGATTTTTTACTCTCCCCAATCGTATCTCTTCTGAAACGTAATGTATTCTCTACTATTTCTCTTTTGGTTCTGAAAATTGTTTTGAATTTTATCTCATATAGGGAAATTCAAATCAAATTTTTATTGTAGCAGAAATGGAAAATAATATCATAGGCTAGCAATGAGTGAAAGATCATTTTCCTGACAACAAAATACATTGAAAACAAATTTTAATCTTTTATCATAGGCCTGTGAAAGGCTATTTACTTCTGCATACAATCATGAAACAAATACTCTTGACTTAATGAGATAAAACCAATCCTGAAAACAAATAGGACTCATTTGCAGTTCAAACTTGGTTCGATATTGAAAAAAATGCTTACATCCAGATAGGTTTTGGAGTATCTAATGAAATCACAAAGTGTTTCAGAGAGGAAAATGTATGTCTACAGCATAACAAACTCACTTTGCACTGGAAGTTTCTCTTAATCATCAGTCAGTGATGTGAAATCATGCAAGATAATCGAGTTTGTGCCCAAATCTCACAGGATTAATAAGTTCCAAGGGAATTGAAATAGCTTACAATGTGTACTTCAGATCAAAGATATTATGATCCCTGAGAGTTGAATGTTTTTACTTGCTAAATGTAGGATATAGTGATTTTTCATTTGTATTTTATAAATAAAGTTTTCCTGAAGATCAGAGTTAAACAGCCCCACTGGTCAGCCTTACAGACAAGGCAATGGTCACACACATCTTTAATCTCAGCAGTTACACTAGTTTACCATAGAAACTGGGCAGTGGTGGTGCACGCCTTTAATCTCAGCCCTAGAGAGGAATATAAGGCTGAAGGAGTCAGCTCTCATACACAGTCTCATTCTGAGATTCCTGGAGGCACGATCACCATTTCAGACTGAGGTAGAGGTAAGAGCCAGTGACTGGCTTTTTTTGCTATTGTGACCTTCAGGTTTAGCCCCAATATCTGTCTCTGGGTTTTTAATTAATCATGCTACAGTAGAAACTCAGTTTTGAATGTCTGAATTTAAAGAGATGTTCTATGCAATATTTAATGTTAAGAGCAGTTAGTTTGTACTAACCACAGACCTGAAAAATAGAATCCACCTTAACATATCAAGATTGGCACTGCACAAATTAAACTCTCATTTATGCTGTTGTTGAAAGAATTCTTTATACAGATGTCAAACCTTTAAACTATAGCCAAATGTTATCACACATACATACAGGTCCATTTCTTAAGTATATGTAGTGATATTATTATCATTTGGAATTGTTACTTTATACATTCATGATAATGGTTTCTGGCAATATTTTTATGAATTATTGAAATTCAATAAAATTATAATAGTTGCAAAAGACACATTTTTGCTACATGAAAAGGATTTTTTAGTTGTCTATTCACATAATACATTTAAAGCACTGGAGAATAGGGTGATTGTCCTGCATCAAAAGAAAATATTTATATATATATACATATATATATACATATGTTGAGATGAGGTAACTTTTCTGTTTGCAGGGTAGCGATTTAAATCCTACTGATTTGGCTTCAGTTGGGGGTGGCGGTGGATAGAATTATATAGGGGAGCAGGAAAGGGATGGTAGCTGCATCTAGAATATGTTATTAAGCTGGCCAACACATAGTTAAGCAGTGTTCAAGTGTGTAGCACTTTCTAAGAGGCCTTAAGAAACTGTGGATCAAAGATAAATGCTGTCTGTTCGCAGATGCATTTAGACAAGGCTAAGCAAGCAGGTATTAACTGGCCAGCACGTTTTCTTTGCTTGTGAATGAATACTTGGGAGGATTCCAAGACTAGCCTATATTCATCAGCCAGATTAGAATTAAGAGAGTAAATAACTGGCACTCTATCCAAAGAATTCACGCTGGAGTCCATAGCTGGAGCCTGCCAAATTACTAAGTCAGGAGTTAGGGTGGGAGGTGGGGTTCTTAGCATTGTGTAAAGGGACACTAGAGTCGAACACCCAACTTTCCCGTCGGCAAAGTTGGCACAAAACTCTTGGCACAGAAGCATAGCTGACGGTGTTCACTAACGCAAAAGTTATGCCATGTTCAGAAGATATCGTTTTTGCCACACATCTCCTAGTACTCTGACTCTTGTATTCTTTTCACCATCCTCTTCCACATTTTCTAAGCCTCAATGGAGGGGTGAAATACTTGTCCCATTTATGGCAAAGCACTTTTTGTTTGTTTGTTTGTTTTTGTGTTTTTGAGACAGGGTTTCTCTGTAGCTTTGAAGCCTGTCCAGGAACTAGCTACCGTAGACCAGGCTGACCTTGAACTCATAGAGACCCACCTGCCTCTGCCTCGCAGTGCTGGGATTAAAGGCGTGTGCCACCACCACCCAGCAACAAAGCACTTTCTTATCTCTGCGCTTCTCCAGACCGCTGGCTACTGGCCACTTCACAGTAAGAAGCTTCCCCGATGAAAGCTTCGCAGAGCACTGCTCTGTGAACAAAACCACAAGTGTGTAGAAGGCAGTTTGAAACATGACCGTTTATCAAGAAGTAGCAGTAGATCCCCACCTACGACCTCCCCAGCTAAGGACTCTTCATCAGATTTGCAGAACCAAATTTGAGTTCTAGTAGAGTTGGCTTCATATTCAGAAAGCCAAAACATTCGTATCTGTTTTATGCCTTCCAAAATGCCTGCTGGTTATTGTGTATGATTCCGAAAACCATTTCTGGTGACGTTTTGCTCTCTTATTTCTGACATTCAATACACGACTAATTAGCTACTCAAACCTACAAACAGTTTTTCTTCTTTTTCTTGAGGTTAAAGCCTTAGTAGTGTGCTTCTACAGAACTCATCAATGTTCAGAGATGGCTCTCAGAGATAAGTAGGAAAACAGTCCCATTGTTTCATTAAAAAGAAATAATCATTGAATGCTTAAGACTGAGCATAAACCAAAAACGTACAGGATATTCATCCAAATGAAAGAATAAAGTTCACTATCCAGTGAGAGGTGTACTGCCCTAGCAAGTTTGAGCCACCTGAGAAGCAGGTTTCAACTGAGGAATGTCCTAGATCAGATTAGATTGTGGGCATATTTGTATGGGGTGGGATGTCTTATTAGTTGATATAGGAGGGTTCAGCCCCTGGAGCGGGTCACCATTCACCAGTCAGATGCTACTGAGCTGTATAAGGAAATTAGCTAAGCAAGAACCTGTGGGACAGGAAACAGTATTCCTCCATGTTTCTGCTTCAAGTTTCTGCCTAAATCCTGCTATGACAGATGATAACCTGCAAACTAAAATTAATACATTCTTCCCATCCAGGTAGTGGTGGCGCACGCCTTTAATCCCAGCACTCGGGAGGCAGAGGCAGGCGGATCTCTGAGTTGGAGGTCAGCCTGGTTTACAAGAGCTAGTTCCAGGACAGGTTCTAAAACAAAGAAACAAACAAAAAACTAAAACTAAAACAAAAACAAAAAAAAATTACAGTGAAACCCTGTCTCAAAAAAAAAATTCTCCCGCTTATTCATCACAGTAGCAAAGTGAAGCTAGAACTTAGCTGCCTCACCCCTCTTTTGGTTTTTTGTTTTCCAAGACAGAGTCTCAACATATAACTCTCTTTGACCTCAAGCTCTCTGTAGTTTAAATCACCTCAAGCTTCCAACCTTCCAGTTTCAGCCTACCTAGCATACTGAGATTACATGCGTGTACCACATGCCCAGATGGTTCCATCATGTTGTTTGTTTCTTAGCATCCTCTTATTATTTTTCAAGGTATTTCTGTTGTTAATCTCAGCTTCCTTCCTTTTCATGAACCCTCCTTTCAGGTGTAGAACATCTAAGTCCATTCCATAGTCAGGGTGATGCTATTAGTGTTGCAGAAAAGGGTTCTTTTTCTCTGCCTTTTAATAAAAAGAGAGGGAAAACAAGGTCTCAGCACTCACCAAAGTTTTATCGAAAGTGAAATACACGGGGGCGGGGGCGCGGGGAGACACAACAAGCAAGCAGGTAGACTGGAGAAACGGTGTCTGAAAGTCTGCCTGGACAGTCAGCCTTTTGTATCTTTGACATAGGGATGAATTCCCGTTCTCACTCAGAACATGATGGGAAGCTAAAGAAAGAATACAATCCTCATTTGAGAATAGGAGAACCATAAGTATAATTAGATGTGAAATTTCCTTGTACTGTTGAAATATTGTTTTTAATTGAAAGAGTCTCTTTTAGTGAACTTATGTTAAAATGAATAGCTGGACTTAGAGAAGGTCTCGCAGAATGTGGTGAATCTGACTGAGTAGTCAAACTCAAAGAAAAGGGGTTTAGAAAAAGCATGGTTTATTGGTACCAATATACACAAATGTTTCTCATTTTCTTCAGCTTCTCTGTTCCTTCTTAGATGTTATGAAAGAGACTCAAAGTCTTGCCTTAAATACCCTCTATCATGCTCTTTATGTTAACAAAGGTGTCTCTCCTCTCTTTCTCTCTCCCCCCCACACACTCATATACACACACATTATGCCTTATTTTCTCCATGAAATTTGCCTGAACTGATGCTGACTCATTGATGCACTTCTTTACCTTTATTTGCCATCCCCCACTAAAAAATTAGCTATGCAAGAAATGACAACCTCCTTTTCTTCCTTGCTTGCTGTATTGGAAGCAATCTGAAAGTGTTTGAAATGATGTTGTGTTGGCGGCCAGCCCTGACAAAAATACCCTTTCCAGAGTGGAGGTATGGGAATTTTGAAATATAGTAATGAATACAAAGATGCGAACAAAAATAATAAAATGCAGAAACATATAGGATAGTATCGGGAGAAAATTTCAGTGAGTACTGAAAATTCACCTGTGTTTTATTTTCCAACAGCTCAATATACCCCTGATTTCGAAAGGTAGGAGTAGAACAAAAGGACTGCATTTATATACAAATTGAAAGTCAGTGGTACATTCATCGCTTGTGCCCTAGACCAAACACTTTGTAGGCAAACCACTCAAGTTATTTCCATAAAGGGAACTGGAACTTCGTTAATTTTTAGACTTTTGTTTTAGGTAGGAACCAGCTACTTCCCTATTTCAGGAGAACCAGGTCTGGCAACTAGCCACACCTATTGACAATAACCTTGAGAGAGCAGAACTCTGATTTACAACTAGGTGGGACTTTTGTTTGAGTTTGAAGCACAATAACCTTGAATGAACTAAAAAGAAGTCCCCAACTCTGACCTTTTTCCTCTTTGGGCCTCCACAGTGTTGGTAGTGAATCACTTATGGAACATGTTGACAGACTACCTTGTACAACTCTCCTTTCATGGGACTTTAGACTTGGGCTTGTTCTTCTATCAGTTCACTAGAGTTTTTCTTGATTCATATCCTTGCTTCATTTAAAGTCTATTTTTTTAAAAAAAAAGATAAAATTGCTGAATTCTTCAGATAGATTTGCATCTATCTTATAAATTTGGCAAATGGTGCACCTGGAATTTTACATGCACAATTTAATTTTACATGTATTATGAATGTTTAAAGAAAGGTCCTACAGATTTTGCTTTGTATTCTTTAGTATTTCATAATAGTTACTGTCTTTCTTACAACACTGGTAAGAGTTTTCAAATGAATGTGATTGCCAGATGGTTGTGATTAAGCATTTTTTAAGAAATATTTTGCATAACAAAATGGTTAATAGTATGTCCTGAATTTAGTTTAGGTTTTCTAAACACAGATGTGAAATTTTATTGTGTGAACTAAGATTAAGAGGAATCAATACCTAATGGGAGTTCTAAACTAAGAATATTTTACACAGATAAAGATAGAAAACACAAAATTCCAAAGGCCCAGTAATTTCTTCATGCATGTGTGCAGAGAGGTAGCACCACTCACCACTTTGAAGTCTACAAACAACACATGGCAGATATGAGTAAGAGAGATGAGACTAAAAGCAAACTCTTTCCTTCTCCCAAAAGAGGCAGAATTAATATTGTAACAATCACAGCTTTGTATTTAAAGGACAGCCCATTATTATAAACAGGTGTTAAAAACACTTAAGATGCTATAAAGAAAGGATAGCTGAGGCCTACTTATCATTGTTTTTAAGCATGAAAAATGCTGTTTTTAAAGGTTACCAGAAGTTTTCCATTTACATGGGACCAAATAAAAATAAATGGTTGCATATTACAATATAAATGATGTATATTAAGACAAAAAGTGCCAGTTGTAGCTAGAGAAAGAGTTTGGGGTCAGTGACAGTTGCAAAGTAAGACATTGTCTTGGAGAAGCAAAACCAAAGCCACAAAACAAAGGAAACACATAGACATCTCACTCCTAAAGGCTATTGAAATAGGACAATCATCTTTCACTGTTACGGGTTAAGTTAGAACTAGGAGACAGGGCGAAGGAATTTCAATTTTTCTTTATCATGCTTTTATTTGGAACCACGTGGTAAAAAAAATCAAATAAACACAAGAGGATTTAGAATAATGGGACTGAGGAAAAAGGATAAGTACAGAAGGCAGAAGAACTCAGGTGATAAGTGATTGGGAATAATAGCAGACACAAGGACATTTTTATGCTTCCCTGTTCCAATGTCCAAAAGAAATTAACTAAAACACGCTCCAACAAAGTCCTTTAAAATTAATTCAAACTATTGCATATATATGCATTTTTCTTATTCTCACATTCCAAATCATTCATATATTCTAAAAGGATAACTGCTGATATAGTGTTTCTAGAGGGCAGGCTAAATGCTGCTATGGACCACTGAATTGTCCAACACGATCTTGCCTCCCGAAATAAGAGTTTGAATGGGGTCTTCCTTCCTGGAACCACACTTAGAAATTGTCCTTGTCAGCTGGACGGTGGTGGTGCACGCCTTTAATCCCAGCACTCCAGAGGCAGAGACAGGCAGATCTCTGTGGGTTCCAGGTCAACCTGTTCTACAAGAGTGAGTTCCAGGACAGGATCCAAAGCTACAGAGAAACCCTGTCTCAAAAAACAAAAGAAAACAAAACAAAAAAAAAAAAAAGAAAGAAAGAAAAAGAAATTGTCCTTGATTCTTTGACGACAATTTAGAACTAAAGAATGTCCCTTTGACTCATAAGTGTTATAGTGAAGGAGATAAATCCTGGAGTTCATCAGAGAGAAAGACAGGTGTCCTCTTCAAGACAACCCCACTTCCTGGTTCTCCCTCCCACCCAAGCCCATTTGTCTTTGCCTTTTTCTTTTCTGAATGTAAGCCATAACACTTTCCTTTCCCTTCTCTACCATTTCACTCTTGTGTCAACTGAGTGTGTTGCCATTTACATTTTTTGTTAAGCATCATGTGGTAGATATAGTCTTTTCAAAACAAACAGAGAAAAATTAATGGTCCACTTGATACATGTACAAATTCAGCCATCAAGTATTATAATTAGCCAACATCTGTGTGTGACAGTCACTTGCATGCAAATACTTTAGAATGCCTAACTTAGACGTATATTTTACTCCCATAGGTAAAATGTTGAGTGTGTTTTTTAAAACTACTCTCACATTATACATTAGTAATCTACCAGCCAGAATGAATAGATAAATACATAAAAAGAATTAACTTTTTTTTTTGTTTTGTTTTTCCAGACAGGGTTTCTCTATAGCTTTGGAGCCTGTCCTGGAACTAGCTCTTGTAGACCAGGTTGGCCTTGAACTCACAGATCCTCCGGACTCGGGATTAAAGGCGTGTGCCACCACCGCCCGGCTAAGAAATAACTTTAAAATAAAATTCAGCCTGGTGTATTAAACTTTATGGTTGTAAACATTTTATATAGGTCATAATAAGTATTTTGGCTTACATACAATTTAATTTGAATAATATGCACATAGTTTAGAAAGTATTATTTTTTTCAAATATGTGTGCTCATGTAACTGGAAGAGAGTAGAATTTAAATAAACTGAGTGGTAAATCTACCGTCATTCAATGGAGAAAGCACCATATCTTCTGAGGGTCCTCCTTTTCTACCCTTGACCCTCTAAGATAGAGACAATCCTTAGTTATATTCTCAAATTCCTTCCTAAATCCATAACTTCTCAAAATAACCTTGGTTCTAAATCAAATATTTAGATATTAATAGCATGTGAGTACGTAGGGCACACAACTTGACAAAATTGAAGAACTCTTTTCAGCCCTTACCTAAAGTTATAAGTTGGAAATAGGTTTAGATGTCCATTACTGTTGAATGGGAAATGAAATTATGGTATACTCATGTGTTGAAATATTATCCAGATATTAAAAAATGAAATTCAGAAATTTTCAGGTAAATGGATAAAGCTGAAAGCAGTTAATTATTCTTAGTGAGGTAACCTAGATCCCAAACAATAAATATTGCATGTTTTGTCTTCATTGTGGGTGTTAGCTTTTAATCTTAGATATGTGAGTTTCAGTTTGAATAACCACTAGATCTTAGGTAGCTAGTAAGGGACTAGGGGCAGGAGTGGATCTTCCAATGAAGGAAGAATAGACTATAGCATCATTAAGAGAAACATTTTTAAATGGATGAGTTATTCAGCAGAATTTGTATATTTACTTGTGAATTAATAAATGTATGTATTTATGGATTCCTTAAGGGAGTTTTCTTGCAGCAACTATGATGACCATTCATAACACTAGATCATAAGCATATGAGTTTAAAATAACTAATAAATGTTTCTCATATGCCAACCCTTACTGTGTTAGTCTGTTTGGTGAAAGAGAAAAATAGAATTTAAGTATTTAAGAACATTGAAAATCAAGAGAGTAAGATTAAATGGAAAATTATTTAGTCCTAAAGAGAACATCTTTAAGACAATGATCTTATACCCTGTAAAGATTTGACACTTGTATTGGTTTAATAAAACACTGATTGGCCAGTAGCCAGGCAAGAAGTATAGGCTGAGTGACCAGGCAAGAAGTATGGGGGGGGCAACCAGAATAGGAGTATTTTGGAAAGAGGAAAGGCTCAGTATACAGTTATTACCCAGAAACAGAGGAAGCAAGATGAGAATGCCTCACTGTTGAAGGTGCTAAGTAACATTGCTAACACAGACAAGAATTATGGGTTAATGTTAGATTAACAATTAATAAGATAGCCTGAGTTAATAGGCCAACCAGTTTATAATTAATGTAGGCCTCTGTTTGTTTCTTTGGGATTGAATGGCTGTGGGAGCAGGCAGGATAGAAACTTTGATCAACAAATGGCACTAATGTGCACAAGTACATCCACATAAAACCTAAGGGAGTTTGGAAAGGATTCTACACACAGAAAGACCAAACTTAAATATGACTTATTGGTAGCAGCATTTTCTCAGGTAGCTTCTGTTTGCTAGAGGCAAGTGGTCTCATTTAAGAGAGGCTTCCTAACTCAGCTTTGACTGAAAAAACCTTGCAGCTCTTAAGAGGTCCCACCACCTAACATTTAAATGGTGTTTATGAATAGTCGACAGCACGCTTCTTGGTGGTGGCAGGGACCTTGAAACTCCATAGTGTTGTGGCAATAAACTTGGCTCCCACCAGTACCTCCACCATGAATCTAGACTCTCAGAAAGCTAAGGAATGGGGTGGGTACAGCCGTCAAAGCCATGGCTTTAATCCTAGCTATATCAATTAACAAATTAAAGCCTTATGTGATTAGAAAAAGAGAGGTATACAATATAGACACAGATGAACAAAAAAAGGGAACCTCTAAATGGTTTACAATGTATTTAAAAGTATATGTAGGCTTGAGAGAAAAAAGATAAAGTACTTTTTAAAAATAAAAGAGAATAGTTGGGTGTGGTAGCACACACCTTTAATCCCAGTACTTGGGAGACAGAGGCAAGTGGATCTCTGAGTTTAAGGACAGCCTTCTCTACAGAATGAGTTCCAGGACAGCCAAAAATACATAGAGAAACTCTGACTCAGAAAACCAAAAATTAAAACTTAAAATAAAAGAAATATAATTTAAAAATAAAGCTATGTAAAGATGGAAAATAGACAGTGAGTCTGGATAATGTTTGTTATTGTGCTGTCTTTGAATTGTTTGATGGCTGAGGAAAGAGCAACAGCTGCTAAAAGTCATTTGATTATAAATGTTGCTGGATTAATCCAACATATGTATTTGAAAATGCCTTGACATCAAAATTTAAGTCAAAATATGTGTAACTTTGAAGAAGAGGTATTTTTTTTCCACAGGAAATAAGAGTCTGTGGATTTATTCTGAGTTAAGAAAAATGAGGATTGATCAAGGAACACCCCCTGAAAAATTCCCCAATAGAAGCAGATGGCCCAGATGATCCAATATTTCAGAGAACTTGTGTTGGAGTTTCCCCTGAGTTCTATATCCAGAACAGCCTCAAAACTGTTCACTGAGAGGATCAGGCCTCATAGAATATTCCAGTTGGGACTTGACCATAATCTTTCTTTAGGCCCCCACAGGGTTATCAGTGCCCCCAATCAGGAAGAAGTATCCTAGAAAACTATGCCCATGTTCCCAAATAAATGGATTATGGATGTGTGTCTTTGTTGAGACTGTTGGTTACAAGCTGTTATGGATAATGGTAGGAAGAAAAAAGAGTATAATCAGAGTTTTGTTTTGGAAAAAAATAGCATGAAGTGCTGTGGGACAATGGTTTTGTAACCTGTAAAGATTTGTCACTTGTATTGGTTTTAATAAAACACTGATTGGCCAGTAGCCAGGCAAGAAGTATAGGCTGGGTGACTAGGCAAGAAGTATAGACAGGACAACCAGAATAGAACTTTGGGAAGAGGAAATGTTCAGTATGTAGGTATTACCCAGAAACAGAGGAAGCAAGATGAGAATGCCTCACTGATAAAGGTACCAAGCCACATTGCTAACACAGACAAGAATTATGGGTTAATGTAAGAGGTAACAATTAGTTAATAAGAAAGCCTGAGATAATGGGCCAACCAGTTTATATTTAATGTAGGCCTTTGTGAGTTTCTTTGTGATTGAATGGCTGTAGGACCAGGCATTACAGAAACCTCTGTTAACATAAAAGGATATATTTTCATAAATTGTAAGTCCAAGCTGAGCAAATTACATCAGTGAAAATTAGTTTCTTAATCTCATGGAGTCAGACTTGCCTATTGAGCATACAGTTTATGACAAAATAATTGACTAGTAATTACTCTAAAAGATGAAAAAAAAATAAAATTCATATTGAGCAAATTAGATTTTGTGTGCAGTCAATGATACTTTAATGATGCAAGCAGCATTTTCTTTTTGTGAAAGGTTGCCTATTACTTCATAGTTAAGTGACAAGGTCAACCATTGTAAAATTTGTTGTAGCTCTCTCTGGAGAGGTACATCTTTAAATTACTACTGCTATATGTGACAATTTTACATTTAAATATAACATCTTATTCATTTTAAGCTCTACACACATGTGTAACTCTAATTGATGTTCATATTTACTGAGTAAATGCCTTGTCCAAAGTTAGCTATTGCATACTTTCATTTTATATACACAAGTTTAACAGGTACTTCTTTGTCTTGAATTTTCAATGAACAATTAATATTGAAGTGGCTAAATTTGTTTCTATTGAATCAGAGCTCCATCATTAGGATCTCATTTAACATTAGTTTTGTAGTTACAATATTTGGTCCATTTACATTTGACAAATCACCTGTCTAAGGTAAGCTATTGTATACTTTTATTTTTTATTTTTTAATACATTTTTATTGATATTTTTTGAGCTCTACATTTTTCTCTGCTCCCCTCCCTGCCTCTCTTCTCCCACCTTCAATCCTCCCCCAAGGTCCCCATGCTCCCAATTTACTCAGGAGATCTTGTCTTTTCATACTTTCTACTTCCCATGTAGATTAGATCTATGTAAGTCTCTCTTAGTGTCTGGATGGTTGTCTAAATTCTTGTGGATTGTGGTTTGTAGGGTGGCTTTCTTTGCTTTATGTTTAAAAACTACCTATGAGTGAGTACATGTGATAATTATCTCTCTGTGTCTGGGTTACTTCACTCAAAATAATGTTTTCTAGCTCCATCCATTTTCCTGCAAAATTCAAAATGTTGTTATTTTTTTCTGCTGTGCAGTACTCCATTGTGTAAATGTACCACATTTTCCTTATCCATTCTTTGATCGAGTGGCATTTAGGTTGTTTCCAGGTTTGAGCTATGACAAACAAAGCTGCTATGAACATACTTGAGCACATGTCCTTGTGGCACAATTGAGCATCCTTTGGATATATACCCACAAGTGGTATTACTGGGTCGTAAGGAAGATTGTTTCCTAATTTTCTGAGAAATCGCCACACTGACATCCAAAGGGGTTGTACCAGCTTGCATTCCCACCAGCAGTGCAGAAGTGTTCCCTTTTCCCCACAACCTCTCCAGCATAAGTTGTCATCAGTGTTTTTGATTTTGGCCATTCTTACAGGTGTAAGATGGAATCTCAGAGTTGTTTTGATTTGCATTTCTCTGATGACTAAGGATGTTGAACATTTCCTTAAGTGTCTTTCAGCCA
>PVIU01028180.1:0-19324 GCA_004026605.1 Ondatra zibethicus | reverse complement strand
TATGCTTTGCTCGGAACAGCTAGCCCTCCAAAAACTACGACAGCAGCCAGAACCCACAGTTCACGTTGATGCATTCCTTTATGATGAAGACTTTATTGATTCATTATGTGAGGAAGGAAAGATGAGCAGAAACTACTGTACCCTGTGTGGCTCGCACCACACGGCACCTTTGGGCTTTATTTCTCATTCCTTCTCACTGGTGGAGCTGAAGTTCCTTTATCATCACGTACTGCCCGACCTGTCGGGAAAGGTCTTGGTTGACATTGGCTCCAGACTTGGCCCAGTCCTTTACGGGGGCTACCTTTACAGCTCGGCAGCGCAGCTCTGTGGAGTAGAGCTGAACGGAGAATTTTGCCAATTGCAGGAAATGATCATCAAAAAATACCAGTTCAACGACAGAATAAAGGTGCTTCATGCAGACATCTGTACCCAAGGTCCACTTCTGCAGAGTGCTGATGTCATTGTAATGAATAATGTCTTCGAGTATTTTCTTACTGAAGCTAAGCAGGCCAGTGCCTGGGACTACATCATCCATAATGTCAGAAAACAAGGCTCGCTGTTAGTGACAGTACCAAGTCTCCAAGATTCTCTCTTAGGTCTTAAGACTAATATGCAGCTGTCCTCCTGGGTGGAAGAGATACCACTGAACCTTGATGTGTGCCAACAAACGGACATTGACAGAGACGCTCTTGAACAGATTCATTTATATAAGGTTGTCTAGCACTGACGAACCCTCTGGGTGTGGTATGATAATCCATTTGTTCTGTGTATTCTCTTCCAAGTGTTTATCTATGATGATGTTCCTGTAAATAGTTGCATATGATTATACACATTCAGTAGTGTATATGGATATAAATAAACTGTGTAATAAGATAATTAAAATATTTATATGAAAAAACATGCATATCTGGTAAGGGTTATTTCTACAGAATTGGATAAAAGATTCTAACTTTATTGCCCATTTTAAATTTACATGAATCATTTTTTGTTTTTCAGACTGGGGTCTTGACATTCCCCAATTTTAGCATTACTCCAGACACATACCACGGAGCCTGGCTTACATATAATAATTATCAACATTTCAAAGGGGTAATTTTTATGAGTTTAAGCCAAAAGCAGATTCTTTGAGCCTCTAATTTAATAAAGAGATCAAATGATTAACTCAGCAGGGCAAGGTGGTGCATGTATGTAAGACCAACATTTGGTAAGTCCTAGACACAGCAGCCAGGACATAGTTCATGTAACTCTCATGAGTATTGATGAGTAGCTATCATCAGTTACATTTTTGAGGTGAAATGAAGGGAGGTGCCACAGCTAGTCGGGGTGCAAGCAGACGGCCTCGTCCCCAGGAGCTGAGGCTAGTTCCTAAAACTCTCTTGTATATGTGGGGTAGCCACAGAGGGTGATGATGCATGCACACCTCACACCAGACTGGAGCGACACTTGGCACCCCACAGCCCAGGGCAGGTCATCCAGGCAATAGGGGCATGCGTGCAAGTTCGTGGCTATTTGGTCCTGGGTCACTTCTAGATCCCAGCTGGCCAGAAACTGCTCTGAAGTTGCCGCCTCTCCTGGATTTTCCTGAGGCGTGGGTAGAGCTTCTGGCCAGGAGAGACACTGACATTCTCAAAGCCAGAATTAGAGAGACTGTTTTCAGGACCTGTAGGTGACTGTGACTGCCCAACTGCCTGTCCTGGGGACTTATGTCCCAGCATCAACAGAAAAATGACTGTAGAGGCTTAACTAGCCTGTGTTGTCTCATAAGCTCAAGTGTTTGATACCTAGCAATCCGTTGAACTAATTACGAATATAGGTCACTGTAACATGAGGGCCTGGTTGGTTTCTGTCCTCCCAACAGGTCCCACAGTCACTAGGTCCCAAAGAAAATCACACAGAGAGTCTATCTTGTGTTATAAACTGATTGGCCCATTAGCTCAGGCTTCATATTAGCTCTTATAACTTATATAGCCCATTATCCTTATCTATGTTAGCCACATGGCTCAGTACCTTTTTCAGCGGGACAGGTCACATCCTGCTTCTTAGTAATTAATGGGTTAATATAAGCTACAAGAGCTATTAAGAAGTCTGAGCTAATGGGCCAATCAGTTTATAACCTAACATAGACTCTCTGTGTGATTTTCTTTGGGACCAAATGACTGTGGGACCTGTTGGGAGGACAGAAACCAACCAGGCCCTCATGTTACAGAATGGCGCCCACGTGGATAACTGCATCCACAGAAAGCCTGAGAAAGCTTGGGAAAGAATAGAGTAAAGCATGTTTTCTTGGTAGCAGCAATTTCTCAGGTCTGCTCTGCTTGCTAGAGGTAAGCAAGCGCTCTCATCTAAGAGAGGCTTCCTGACTCAGCTTTAGCTGCAGCTCTTTAAGAGGTCCTGCCACAAAACACTTAAATGGTGTTGATAAAAGCTGACCATATGCTTTTCCTATCATAAGTGATAGGAAAAAAAAGCTGCACTGGTTTAAAATGCCAGCTTTCTGGGCCGTCCTGCCAGGGCAAACTCTGACTTTTTCAGGAAGGTGGTCTGACTCTGACTATGGAGCATTTGAGTGTTGTTTGCTTGCTGTTGCAGCTTGCTTGCTGGCACGGACCTTGAAACGCCATAGAGTTGTGACAATAAACAATACTCCGGCCAGTACCTCAGCCATGAGGCTGAAATCTCAGAAAGCTAAGCAATGGGCTGGATCCAGTTGTCAAAGCCACGGTTTTAATCCTCTTCATATTGCTTGGCAAATTAAAGACTCAAGTGGTCAAAAAAAAAGAGAGAGAGAGAGATACAGTAAAGATAGATTCAGATGAGAAAAACCTCTAAATGGTTTACAGTGTGTTAAAAATATATGCAGCTAAAGGTTAAAGTTCTTAAAGTAAAAAAGAAAGAGAGTAGTTGGGTGTGGTGGTACACACCTTTAATCCCAACACTTGGGAGGCAGAGGTAGATTGACCTCTGTGACTTCGAGGTATGGTAGCACACACGTTTAATCCCAGCACTTGGGAGGCAGAGACAGGCGGATCTCTGTGAGTTCAAGGATAGCCTGGTCTACAGAGGGAGTTCCAGGACAAATATACACAGAGAACCTGTCTCAAAAAGCCAAAAGTTAAAAGTAAAAATAAAAGAAATAGAGGTTAAAATAAAGCCGCATAAAGATGGAAAATACACAGAGAATCTTGATACTGTATGCTATTATGCTCTCTTTGAATTGTTTGAGCTGAGGAAGGAGCAACAGCTGCTAAAAGATATTTGCTTATAAATGCTGCTGAACTAATCCAAGGTAGGTATTTTGAAAATACCTTGCCTTCAAAATTGAAGTCAAAAGGTATGTTACTTTGGAGAAGAGATTTTGCTTTTGTTTCCACAGGAAATGAGAGGCTGTGGATTCATTCTGAGTTAAAAAAAAAAAAACTCAGGTTTCATCAAGGAAGACTACCTGAGAAATCTCTGGTAGGAACAAATGACCCAGATGTCTGAGTTCTACATCCAGAACAGGTTCAAGACTGCTGGCTGAGATGATCAAGCCTCACAGGATACTCTAGTCAGGACTTGATCATAGCTCTAAATTTTCTTTAGGTCCCCATAAGATTATCAGCGCCCCCCAACCAGCCGGAAGTAGCCTGGAATACTATGCCCATGTTCCCCCAAAAATGAACTATGGATATTTTCCTTTTAAAAAAAAAGGGGGGGGAAGTGGTGTGGGAGAATTGTCTGTATTCTGTCAATCATGTTTTAAATAAATGCTGATTGACTAGGCAGGACGTATAGGTGGGCCAACCAGACAGGAAAGAGAGGTGGGGCGATGAGACCAGGAGAATGCTGGGAAGGAGGAAGCCCATTCCTCCTCTCTCCTGCCCAGACCACCTAAGAAGCAGGATTTGACCTGCCCTGCTGAAAAAGGTACTGAGCCATGTGGCTAACATAGATAAGGATAATGGGTTAATATAAGCTACAAGAGCTAATAAGAAGCCTGAGCTAATGGGCCAATCAGTTTATAACCTAACATAGACTCTCTGTGTGATTTTCTTTGGGACCTAATGACTGTGGGACCTGGTGGGAAGACAGAAACCAACCAGGCCCTCATGTTACAAGTCACAACTTATTTAAAAAAAAAAAAAAGAAAGAAAAAGAAAAAGAAATTGGGGCTGGGGTTTGTGGTGCAGCACCAGGAGGGGAAGGCAGGCGGATCTCTGTGAGTTCGAGGCCAGCCTGGTCTACAGAGTGAGCTCCAGGAGCCAAGGCTGTTTGTTACAAAGGAACCCTGTCTTGAAAAAAACCAGAACCAACAACAACAACAACAAAATTAGGGGCCAATAAGATGCCTCAGTTGGTGAAAGTGTGTTCTGCCATGTCTGATCACCAAAGTTTAATTCCAGAAACCAAAACATAAGATGAGAAATGACTCCACAAAATTGTCCTCTGACCTCCTCATGTGGTCCTTTGTGTCCCCAGTAACAAACGTATTTAACTAAATATTTAACATGAACAAACAACAAAAACCCGGACGGTGACTACATAAACATATAAAAACTCTAAGTTTTTTTTAATCCCCAATGTCTCTTAAATGACCTGGCATGTAAAACGTGCCATATTGAAACCGTACATCATGCTGTAGTTTATGCTATTGTTTATGACTGTCCTGCAAGTCAAACAACTGCCACCGCGGGCCTTCAGCCGTGCCCGCTGGCAAAAGATTATCCCAGCTGGGCTTGATAATTGTTTATATCCTTTCATGAAGGGGCGAGGAGGGTCACAGGATTCCCACCTGAGGATCCAGCCACCTGCTGAATATACTCTATCCAGGGAAGACTGGAGGACAGAGCTTCATCTATTTGTCTTTGGAGAAGCCATCATCACTGCTGGGTAAAGAGTTTCCAGTGGCCTTTTGGGGGAGAAGTACCTACCTGTCCCCGTCACGTAGGTAACCCTTCACCTGCATTCTGGAAGGGAGCCCAATGAACTCGTTGGGTCCCCAGAGTGAACCTTAGTAGAATCACACTTTGGCTTGTCACTGGGACCTTGGAAGGAGCGTTAGATATTGTTTATGACACCCCAGGGGATGTGTTCTAAAAAGGATAGGATGTTTTGTACTTGTTGGAAGATGACTAAACTCCGAAGAAGGAACATGTGAGGATGTGGACATGGAGTTACAGACTCCCAAGACTGGACGGACGGGTGATGGAGGGGGGAAAGAGACAAGAGAGAGAATGAGAGAACGGGGAGGAGACAGACAGACAGACACAGAGAGGCAGGAAGGAGACATAAAGAAGTAAGGAAAATAACAGAAAACAAGGACACTCTCTTGCTCGCTCTCCCACCTCTGGGAGTGCTCACTGCAGCTGATGCTCTGGAGGGCTCTGGACAGGATCAGCCTGAGGACAAGGGGGCAGATCGCTGAGCCTCCTGTTTTTGTCGACTCTCACATGTTCTTTGCAGCTGAAGACCTTTTATGGCTGTAAGATGGTAGATAATTCGGAGTGGTGGCTTAGAATCTACTTTTTGGTAGAAAGTCAATTTTCTTAATGCTGACAAGCCTTTTAGTAATTCCCAAACTACTAAGTAAATAGCATCTGTCATGGGGCACCAAGGATCTGGTTCAGAGTAAAGCTGTATCTTTTCCAGGATGGGGCGGGGATCCCAAATTGTTTATTTATAGGAAAGAACAAGCTCCTACTAGAAACCTGCTCTCTGCAGACTTTATATCCAGTGCAACGAGTAACCACAAGGCAAGAGTTTTGGCAAATCTCGTTTTCAGTCTTGTTCCAGCAAAATTTGCCTCTTATCTCTTATGAAAATTAATCCCCTAAATTATAATGAGAATACTTCATTTTTTTTTTACTTTATTTTGTGGCTGGCAAGATGGTTCCATGGGTGAAGATGCTTTGCCTCCAAGCCTGATAGCCTGCGTCTGCTTCCTCGGAGCCACACAGTAGAATGAACCAACTCCTGCTTGCTGTTCCCAACCTCCACACGAGTGCTTTGACATATACCCCCGTAAGTAAATAAATAGTAAACGAAAAAGCTCGGCGGTGGTGGCGCACGCCTTTAATCCCAGCACTCGGAGGCAGAGACAGGCGGATCTCTGTGAGTTCAAGGTTAGCCTGGTCTACAGAACAAGTTCAAGGGCAGGCTCCAAAGCCACAGAGAAGCCCTGTCTCGAAAAACTAAAACAAAAAAAAAATAGTAAACAAAAATCATGTGTGTATATAGGTGTGTGTGTGTGTGTGTGTGTGTGTGTGTGTGTGTGTGTGTGCGCGCGCGCACGCGCGAGAACATTCCACAGGGGTGTTGAGGTCAGGGGACAACCTCATGAAGCTGCTCCTCTTTCCATCCTGAGTCTCAGATACTGAACTCCGGTCTTCAGGATCCTTCCCACAACCCTTTCTGCAGAACCACCTGGCTGGCCCCCGGAACATACTCTCTTGTGATACGAGATAAAGTTGTGAACTTTATTCTGGCATCGCGTGTGTGAAACATGATGACGCTGGCCTGGCTGTAATCACAGCACACGTGTGGCGCACGCCTTTAATCACGGCACTCAGGAGACAGAGGCAGGTGGATCTCTGCGAGTTCGAGGTCAGCCTGGTCTACAGAGTGAGTCAGTTCTGGGACAAACTGCAAAACTACACTGAGAAACCCTGTCTTGAAAAACAAAGAAACAAGCAAAAAAACAAAACCACGATTATACTGGCTTATCAATGAGCTGGTTTCTGCTCTCGTAAATTCTGTCCCAGCCCAGGCAGCCCAGGCTCTACACGTCCTGCGCGCACGCATCTGGCCAGATGCCGGGCCTTCGGCTTAGCTTTGCCATGCCTGCGTTGCTCTGGATTTGGTGTTTGAAGGCTGCCTGACTGTGTCAAGCTGAGTCTCTGCCTGAAGCTGAAGATCACCAGGAAACAGGGTTTAGACTGATCAAGTGCACCCTGCACAGGTCTTCCAGGCCTTTCGGGAGGCAGTCAGTGAAGAGGAGAAGACAGAGCCTCTGGTTTCTTGTGTGCACTGGGAGGCAAAAGGTGAGCTTTGGTGTCGTTCCTCAGGCAGCTAGCCGTTCACCTTTCTTTACCCCCCCCCCCCGAAACTGGCCTGTGGCTCCTTAAGTAAGGAGGTAGGCAGAGGTAGGCAAGCTCCAGGGACCCTTCCCAGCACTGGGTTGTCCTACTCATACCTGTTTCTCAGGTGCAAAGTCTCACATGGTCAGGTCCTTGCTGACTAGGCGATCTCCATGACCCACGACTCTGCATCCTTGAGTCGAAAACCATCTTAAGTTCATGACCAATATTCTTATTCTTTTATTTCACTTTTTAAAACAGGGTATGTGTAGCCCTGGAACTATCTACGTAGGCCAGGCTGGCCTCGAACTCACAGAGATCCGCCTGCTTCTGCCTCCTGAGTGCTGTGATTAAAGGTATGTGCTACCACCACCGCCCAGTGGGTCTCCTGCTTTTGATAACATAAGTTCTGTGCTTCCTTGGGAGAAGAGGCTGAAATGAGGCCAGCAGTGTGCACTCTCTTCTGTGGGGGCTCAGGAGAGTGGAAACCTGCCCTGAAGCGGCTAGGTCTGTCCTCAGAAAACTGGCAGAGGGAGCCTGGTGGACCATCCCTACAGCCCTGAAATGCTCTCCTTCCAGGGGTTTCCAAACAGCACTGTCACCCCAAGCAGGGCAGGGTCAGCTTCATGATCCCAGGCAGGGAGGAAAAGGGTCACAGGTATATTAGTGGCCAACAGGTTCCGACCGACTGTCTTTGGAGATTTTGTTGTTGTCGTTGTTGTTTCTTTTTCTTTTTTTATTGATATTTATTGGGCTCTACATTTTTCTCTGCTCCCCTCCCTGCCTCTTCCCTCCCTCCTCAATCCTCCCCCAAGGTCCCCATGCTCCCAATTTACTCGGGAGATCTTGTCTTTTTCTACTTTCTACTTCCCATGTAGATTAGATCTATGCAAGTCTCTCTTAGTGTCCGCATTGTTGTCTAAGTTCTCTGGAATTGTGGTTTATAGGCTGGCTTTCTTTGCTTTATGTTTAAAAACCACCTATGAGTGAGTACATGTGATAATTGTCTTTCTGGGTCTGGGTTACCTCACTCAAAATAACGATTTCTAGATCCATCCATTTTCCTGCAAAATTCAAGCTGTCGTTATTTTTTTCTGCTGTGTAGTACTCCATTGTGTAAATGTACCACTTTTTTTTTTAATCCATTCTTCAATCGAGGGGCATTTAGGTTGTTTCCAGGTTCTGGCTATGACAAACAAAGCTGCTATGAACATAGTTGAGCACATGTCCTTGTGGCACGATTGAGCATCCTTTGGATATATACCCAAAAGTGGTATTACTGGGTCTTGAGGAAGGTTGTTTCCTACTTTCCTGAGAAATCGCCACTGACACCCAAAAGGGCTGTACCAGCTTGCTTTCCCACTGTTGTTTATTTTTCGAGACAGGGTTTCTCTGTGTATCCCTGGCTGTCCTGGAACTCACTCTGTAGACCAGGCTGGCCTCGAACTCACAGAAGTCTGCCTGCCTCTGCCACCCTAATTGCTGGAATTAAAGGTGTGTGCCACCACCGTCGGCTTGTCTTTGCAGGTTTGAGTGAAGACTGAGAACATGGCCCATGGTTTCACTATCTGGCAGGCATTTTTGTCAGGTCCAAAGGAAACTCCGGTTCTCCAGACTCTGAAGGGTGTTAGGGAAGATCTCACTGTAAATATGACGTTTTACGGGTAGCTTTCCTGGGGAAAGAGCATTCCAGTAGACCAGTAGACAACAAGAAACAGCAAGTAAAAGGCCCCATGGACCCTTTGTGCCTCTGTTGCTACCAACACAGAGGGTCAGAATAGCAGAACCAGGGAGACGCCAGAGAAGCAGGAGAGGCCAGGCTGCTTGGAGCTTCCCCACTCCCTCCCTCCCCCTCCCCCGGGGGGGGGATCAAATTCTGGCCGTTGAAGGATTCTGAAAGGGGCGGACTGAGCTTAGGTCGATACCCGACAGAAGAAGCTGTCTGTTGGAGGTCGAAGCAGGACTACACGTAGATAGATTTCAGCCTGGTGTGAAGGAAGGGCTTAGCCTCCAGGGGTCCTCTGCCAGAAGGTTTTGACTGGTTTACACTAAGTGCACAAGTGCTGTTCGGTGTGTGGGGAGGCGATCCTAAGGTTATTTGAGCATAGCCAGAGGGAAGTGACTCACGGACAGCCTTATGAAGGGATCTTTATGTATGAGGGCTTTATTTGGGATCTGGGTGGCTCCTTTCAAGTTGAGAACTTGCAGAGCATGGGGGTGGGTGTGCCTGGAAGTGGACAGAGTGAGTTCTGGTGGCTGCAGGGGACAGGCGCAGGCCTCCTTTAGGGAGCCCTACTGTCAGAGTAACCGTTCTACCATAGAACCAACGTCTATGTGAGCCCAACTGAGGCTCCTGACCAGGGTGTGGGCAGCCTTCGCTCAGCAAGGGCTGCACCCAGGTTCTCAAAACTGACCCAGGTGAGAAGCCAAAGTCTCGAAGGGCAGAGGAGATTGCTGCTTACACCATGCGAACTGCAACCCTCAGGAAAGGAGTGATCAGCAGCAGCAGGAAGGGTGCAGAAACCTTTACCTCTTTCCTCCTCCCGGTCCACCTCCACACTAGCTTCCTGTTGGATGATCCGGGAGAGAAACCAGAGGGCGAGAGAGTCCGAGTCCGGACGCGCTGACAGCTTTCCAAAGTGTAGACTCGGGAAAGGTTAAAGAAACGGGCGGCACGCGCCCTTTCATCCCGGCACTCAGAGGCAGAAGCAGGTAGATTTCGAGTTTGAGGTCAGCCTGGGCTACACAGAGAAACACTGCCTCAAAAAACCAAACCAAACCAACAAACAGAAAAAAACAAGCAAAAAACAAACAAACAAAAACAACAACAACAACAAAAACTAATGAATTTGATTTTGAAGTTGTAGAAAATAAGAAAGGCTTAAGCAGACAAGAAACATGTTCAGCTGTACTCCAGGAAAAGGACAGTGCCAGGATGGAGTTCAGAGCCACGGAGACCTCTGAAGACTGAGGAGCCAAAGAGAGAATGGAGAGAACAGGTTTGGGGGGACAGGGTTTCATGAAATCCAGCTGGAAATGTGGAAACAAGCGGATTGGGGCTCAGGGGCCAGCCAGAGGACCTGAAAAGGCCAGCATCAAGTTCTGTAAGAAACCCTGTCTGCAGGTTGTCCGCTCTCTCCACACCTATTCAATATAATTCTTGAGGTCCTAGCTAGAGCAATAAGACACCAAAGGGAGATCAAGGGGATACAAATTGGAAAAGAAGAAGTCAACTCTCACTGTTTGCTGATGATATAATAGTTTACATAAGTGATCCAAAAAATTCTACCAAAGAACTTCTACAACTCATAAACACATTCATCAATGTAGCAGGATACAAGATTAACTCAAAAAATCAATAGCCCTCCTGTACACAGATGATAAAAGGGCTGGGGAAGAAATCAGAGAATCAACACCCTTCACAATAGCCACAAATGGCATAAAATATCTCAGACTAACTCTAACCAAACAAGTGGAAGACTTGTATGACAAGAACTTTAAATCTTTGAAGAAAGAAATTGAAGAAGACACCAGAAAGTGGAAAGGCCTCCCATGCTCTTGGGTAGGCAGAATTAATATAGTAAAAATGGCAATCCTACCGAAAGCAATCTACAGATTCAACGCAATGCCCATCAAAATCCCAACAAAATTCTTCAAAGACCTTGAAAGAATGGTACTCAACTTCATTTGGAAAAGCAAAAAACCCAGGATAGCCAAAATAATCCTGGGCAGCAAAAGAACTTCTGGAGGCATCACATTCCCTGACTTCAAACTCTACTACAGAGCTACAGTACTGAAAACAGCCTGGTACTGGCATAAGAACAGACAGGAGGACCAATGGAACCGAATAGAAGACCCAGATATCTACAGAATCGATTTTTGATAGAAAAGAAAAAAAAAAAAGAAGACCCAGATATCAATCCACATATCTTCGAACACCTGATCTTTGATAAAGAAGCAAAAAATATCAAATGGAAAAAAGAAAGCATATTCAACAAGTGGTGCTGGCATAACTAGATATCAACATGTAGAAGAATGAAAATAAACCCATATTTATCACCATGTACAAAACTCATGTCCAAATGGATCAAAGACCTCAACATAAAGCCAGACACACTGAACTTTACAGAAGAGAAAGTGGGAAGTACACTTGAACGCATTGGCACAGGGAACCACTTCCTAAATATAACTCCAGCAGCACAGACACTGAGAGAAACAATTAATAAATGGGACCTCCTGAAACTGAAAAGCTTCAGTAAAGCAAAGGACACAGTCAACAAGACAAAACCACAGCCTACAGAATGGGAAAAGACCTTCACTAACCCCACATCAGACAGAGGTCTGATCTCCAAAATATACAAAAAACTCAAGAAATTGGACACCAAAAAAAAAAAATCACATAATCCATTAAAAAAATGGAGTACAGACCTAAACAGAGAACTCTCAACAGAGAAATCTAAAATGGCTGAAAGATACTTAAGGAAATGTTCAACATCCTTAGTCATCAGAGAAATGCAAATCAAAACAACTCTGAGATTCCATCTTTTTTTAATATTTATTTATTATGTACACAGAATTGTGCCTGTCTGAAGGCCAGAAGAGGGTACCAGATCTCATTACAGATGGTTGTGAGCCATCATGTGCTTGCTGGGAATTGAACTCAGAACCTTTGGAAGAGTAGGCAGTGCTCTTAACCTCTGAGCCATCTCTCCACCCTGTGAGATTCCATCTCACACCTGTGAGAATGGCCAAGATCAAAAACACTGATGACAACTTAGGCTGGAGAGGTTGTGGGGAAAAGGGAACACTTCTGCATTGCTGGTGGGAGTGCAAGCTGGTACAACCCCTATAGATGTCAGTGTGTTGATTTCTCAGAAAAGTAGGAAACAACCTTCCTTAAGATCCAGTAATACACACTTTTGGGTATATATCCAAAGGATGCTCAATCGTGCCACAAGGACATGTCAACTATGTTCATAGCAGCTTTGTTTGTCATGGCCAGAAACTGGAAACAACCTAAATGCCCTCGATTGAAGAATGGATAAAAAAAAAAGTGGTACATTTACACAATGGAGTACTACATAGCAGAAAAAAATAACGACAGCTTGAATTTTGCAGGAAAATGGATGTATCTAGAAAGCATTATTTTGAGTGAGGTAACCCAGACCCAGAAAGACAATTATCACATGTACTCATTCATAGGTGGTTTATAAACATAAAGCAAAGAAAGCCAGCCTACAAACCACAATTCCAGAAAACTTAGACAACAATGCGGACACTAAGAGAGACTTACATAGATCTAATCTACATGGGAAAAAGACGTGATCTTCTGAGCAAATTGGGTGCATGGGGACCTTGTGGGAGGGTTGAAGGAAGTAGGAGAGAGGCAGGGAGGGGAGCAAAGAAAAATGTAGAGCTCAATAAATATGGAAAAAGAAAAAAAGGAAGCTAGAAAGAAAAAAAAAAGAAACCCTGTTTGGAATAAAAGTAAGGTAAAGAATAGCACTCTGGAGCCAGAGACAGGAGGATCTCTGTGAGTTCGAGGCCAGCCTGATCTACAAGAGCTAGTTCCAGGATAGGCTCCAAAGCTACAAAGAAACCCTGTCTCGAAAAAACCCATATTAAATAAATAAATAAATAAATAAAATACTCTATTGAGGTTAAAAAAAATTTACAGTTGCTAGTCTCATTTGGAGATCATTAAACAGGGATAATGAAATGTCTCAGCTGGTAAAGACTTGTGCTGCCTGTAATGGTCTACTCTGTCCCTTTAAGAGACAAGCCACGCCCACTCCCCCCTTTAGCGCCTTGTTTCTCTCTGCTCTTCCTCGTCTCCCCTTACCTCCTCTCCCCTTCCCTTCCATGATCCACTAAATAAATATCCAACCTCACTCTGCCAGGCGTGCCTATCGTATCCGTGTCTCTGTCTCTCGCCCCGCCCATGGCTCCCTGCCCCAGACCAGCCGACTTCGGAGACCTGCAGAGTGGTCTTGTAGCGTGCTCATCCATCTGTCTCTCCTCGTGGGACTCGCTGTCCCTCGTGGCCCACTGCAGCCACTTGGGGAACTGCACTGTCCCTGCCTGGGAAACCCGCTTGGGGCCCTGCGGCATGGTCTCATGGCCCACTGCCTGCTGCAGCCACTGGAGAACCTGGAGCATTTTACTTAATCAGTAACACTGCCAAGACTGATTGATGGCTTGGGTTTGATCCCTGGGACCCACATGGTTGAAGGAGAGGACTGACTCTGAAAATTACACACAAGGTTCCATTAATGAATATAAACAATATTAAACAACTAGTCAAAAATAGGCTCCTCAGTAGAAGAGGTTGCACCTTAGCATTATAGTGGCTCTTTGGCACGTTTGCAGCCCTGGGTTTCATCTCTAGCACCACGCCCACAGAGAGCTTATTCAGCTCCGACATGGAAGCACAGACCCGTTCTGGATCCCGCTCCCCATTCCCAAGGTCTTATCCCACCACGCTGTGTTTGTTTTAATGCTGTGAAGAACATTTCAAAGACTTGGGGATAGTCATGTGCCAATGCCTACATGTGGGACGAAATGGGGACAGAAGCCAGTGACTAGGGAGAGGCAGGAACTGGAGAGGGAGAGTAAATGTGGAAACAGTTTGCTGAGGAAGGCAGGAACAAGGAGCATGAAGGGACAGCTGGTTGGTTAGACTTGACGGGAAATATGATACCTCCAGTGGGTGGATGAGGGGCTTCAGGGAGAGCGGCAAGGTCTGTGAGCAACTCAGGGCCTCATGACAGATCCGAAGGGTGTAGTGGTGCACTTGGTTACTCTAAGAAGACAGACCTTTGGGAGTTTAAGGTTAGCCTGAGCTACATTGAGATTTCCAGACCCATCCAGGGCTATAGACATGTCAGATACTGTCATTGTTTCAAATTCTTCTGCATATCTGTTAAGACATTAACTCCCATTCCCAGGGAATTTACTTGTACAATAGAAATCTGGAGCCTGCATCAATGCACCACAGGCCTTGGAGAAGACCTTCAAGGCAGTAGCTGTGGAAGGAATAATGATCGAGGTGTTCAGATGCTAGGCTCCACCTCCAGGTGCTGATTTGGTTCTGTGTGTGGAGCTTCCCACTTCATGAGCCTCAGAACTCCACTGACTTTATGGGCTCATTGCCAACCCTTGCCATATGAACCTAAATTCAGTTAATACAGCCAGGCATTCTGGTGCATGCCTTTGATCTCAGCACTCCTAGAAGCAGAGGCAGGAGGATTTTTGTGAGTTTAAGGCTAAGTCTGATCTACATATGGAGCTCTAGGCCAGTGAGAAATAAAAAGTGAGACCTTGTCTGAAAAGTCAAAAATAAATCCGATTAACACCAATTTCTGCTTGAGGTAATGGTGCATGGCTTTAATCTCAGAACTCAGGAGGCAGAGGCAGGGCCTTTGTGGGTTTGAGGATAGCATGGTCTGCGGTATGAGGAGTGGGCTGCGTCCCGCCGCCCAGCTAGCTTAGCCCCTGAAATAACCACACAGAAATTGTATTAATTAAATTACTGCTTGGCCCATAAGCGTTAGCCTCTTATTGACTAACTCTCACATCTTGATTCAACCCATTTCTAATAATCTGTTTATCACCACGGGGTTGTGGCTTACCAGGAAAGATTTAGCATGTCTGACCTGACAGCTTCATGGCGGCTCTCTCTGCCTGCCTTCTTTCTCCCAGCATTCAGTTCTCTTTTCCACGCCTGCCTAAGTTTTTCCCTATCAAAAGGCCAAGGCAGTTTCTTTAATAACCAATGAAAGCAACACAACTACAGAAGGACCCTCCTACATCACTGGTCTGCAGAGCGAGTTCCCAGACAGCAAAAGATCCTGATAGAGAGATTCTGTTGCAAACCAACTAATTAATTTCCATTAGCCTATTCTTAGACCTGGACTTTGTTTGTATGATCTTTCCTGCTTACAGACTTCCCTATCTCGATTTTCAATATTTCAAAATTTGACTTCTCCTTTATGGTTTTGAGAAAGTCCTGTGAGGGAGTCCAGGCTAGCTAGAAACTCTTTTGTTGTTGTTTTTTTCTAGACAGGGTTTCTCTGTGTAGCTTTGGTGCCTGTCCGGGAGCTCACTCTGTAGACCGATACGGCTTCGAACTCACAGAGATCCACCTGCCTCTGCCTCCCGAGTGCTGGTGAAAGACCTCCGTATCAGGGAGAATCTCACTCAAGTCTCGGGATAACACGACCCCCCAGGAACTCAAGAGAGACCGTCCTTGCTGCAATCACACAAGGTTTATTGACAAGTACCAGCGCTGGGGTCGAGACTCATAGCCCACACAGGGGAGGAGTTTGACCCCGAGGAGCTGGAAGAAGGGTTTTTTTGTTTGTTTGTTTGTTTTTGTATTTTGAGACAGGGTTTCTCTGTGGCTTTGGAGCCCTTCCTGGAACTAGCTCTGTAGACCAGGCTGGTCTCGAACTCACAGAGATCTGCCTGCCTCTGCCTCCCGAGTGCTGGGATTAAAGGCATGCGCCACCACCGCCTGGCAGAAGAAGGGGCTTTTAAGGGAAGAAACCACAACCCAGTAATCCAAAGGGGGTGGGGAGGGCGTCATTGCAAAATTCCGAAAATACCAGTGATAATCACAAGGGGGTAACTCCTTGTTTATTCTCAATATTATAATCTAACTTTATCTTCAGCTATAAATATAACATAACTTTATCTTTCCAGGCTAACCTAGATTTTTTGGCTCTTCTCTTCCTGCTAGAGAGGTCTGGATTTATCCGGGTCTTTCACTGGGACTAAAGGCATGCGCCACCACTGCCCGGCTAGAAACTCTGTTTTAAAAATTAAATCAACCAGTGTGCGCACATGTGGGTGTGCTTATGCCTGGTCCATTTGCAGAGGCCAGAGGACAACTTTTAGGAGTTGATTCTCTGTCACTGTTGGGTCTGGATCTGAGGCTTGAACTTGGGTTTTCGGGATTGCATGGTAAACACTTTCACCTGCTGAGAGTGACTTTGAACTTCTGATCCTCCTGCCTCCACTTCCTGAGTTCTGGGAGTTCAGGAATGTGTTATCATACCTAGTTTATGCCAGTCCTGGGTATTGAATTCCAGGCCTTGTGTGTGCTATGCAGGTATGCTAGACTGAACCAAGTCCTCTCTTTTGGAACTTTTGACTGTCACATGTTAAGTGTTTGTGTGTGTGGGGGGGGATTACAACGTGTAGCAGCAACGTGTAGTCCAGTCCTTAACCTACTGTTTCTTTGTCTTTTGGGGGGCTGGAGGGGTAAGGAAATTTAAGGTTGAATTCACACATGCTAGGCACACTGAACCTTCATTTCCTGAATACCTCTCATGTGCGGTTTCTGTGGTCAGACAGATTTGCCTCCACTTTTGTTTTGTGTGTGTATGTGTGTGTGTGTATTTTAAGACAGGGGTTCTCTGTGCAGCCTTAGCAGTCCTAAAACCAGACTGACCTTGAACCCAGAGATGTGCCTGCTGCTTCTTGCTGGGATTAAATGCATGCTCTACCTCAACCCAACAACCTCCACTGTTTTTATTTCTTTTCTCTGTATAGCTTTGGAGTCTGTCCTGGAACTCACTCTGTAGACCAGGCTAGCCTCGAACTCACAGAGATCTGCCTCCCGAGTGCTAGGATTAAAGGTGTGTGCTACCACTGCCCCGCTCCTCCACTGTTTCTTAATTGAGACAAAGTCTCATTTATCCCATGCTATGTAGCCAAGGATGCCCTTGAATTTCTGGTTTTCTCTACCTCCTGGTTGCTGGGATTATAGGCATGCACCACCATATGTGGCTTTATGTATTCCCCTGGGTCCTTTGGAGCCGGGATGTCTAGTGTAGTACCCAGCCACGACAAGCCCAATAGTAGCCCCAGTCTCAGTACCTGGTTCCAAGAAAGACCACAAACTGATACCACTCAGGCACCACCCAGGAAGAGACCCTTGAAAGGAAATTCCTGGCCAGGCAGTGGTGGCGCACGCCTTTAATCCCAGCACTCGGGAGGCAGAGGCAGGCAGATCTCTCTGTGAGTTCGAGGCCAGCCTGGTCTACAAGACCTAGTTCCAGGACAGGCTCCAAAGCTACAGAGAAACACTGTCTCGAAAATCCAAAAAAAAAAAAAAAAAAAAAGGAAATTCCTAACGTTCCAACCATTGTAGACAGGATCACCTGCCAGCACACACCCATCACTTTTCACCAGGACACCCCTAGACAAATATCAGCCAATCAGAGGTCCTGAACCTTAGAAATCACTCATCCCAACCTTTGCTACTATAAAAACCCAACCCCAAGTGCGCTTGGGACTCTCTGATCACTCAAATATGTTGGACACACTGAGAGTCCGAGTTCAAACTTGAATAAGAATAAAGGTTCTTTGCTTTTACATATAGTACTTGGTCTCTTAGTTGGTTTTTAGGGGACTCCATGATTTGGGCATAACATCTGGCTTGTCATGGAATCTGAATCCAGAACACCTCATGATTGTACAGCAGGTATTTGTAACTGCTTAACTCTTTTAAGCCCTTGGGAAATTAAAAATGTGTGTGTATGTGTATGAAACATCTGGATAAATCCAGACCCCTCTAGCAGAAAGAATAGAGCCAAAAATCTAGCAGGGAGAGAAAAACCAAAAATCTAGGTTAGCCGGTCCTGTAACTCTGTTCCATGAACTGCCTGACCATAAAGTTAGATTATAATCTTGAGAATAATCTTGAGAAACAGGGAGTTACCCCCTTGTGATTATCACTGGTATTTTCGGAATTTTCCAATGACGCCCTCCCTACCCCCTTTGGGTTGTGGTTTTGTTTCCTCCCTTAAATATCCCCTCTCCCAGCTACTCAGGGTCGAACTCCTCCCCTACATGGGATATGAGTCTTGGCCCCAGCACTGGTTCCTGTCAATAAACCTCGTGTGATTGCAGCAAGGATGGTCTCTGCTGAGTTCTTGGGGGGTCGTGTTATCCCGAGACTTGAGTGAGAGTATAGGGTGCAGGTTGGATTGAACTCAGGTTGTCAGGAATTTATTTATTTACTTATTATGTACACAGTGTTCTATCTGCATGTATGCCTGCAGGCCAGAAGAGGATGCTAGATCTCACTGTAGATGGTTGTGAGCCACCAAATGGTTGCTGGGAATTGATGGGAATTGAACTCAGGAGCTCTGGAAGAGCAGCCAAAACTCTTAACTGCTGAGCCACCTCTCCAGGCCTTACTGTAATGGAAAAATTAAAAATGCTGCAGGATTCTGGGCGGCAGTAGGCAGCAGAAATGCTATAGGTCCCCAAGCAGTGGTAGTGGGCCATGTGGCAGCAGGCAGCGGGCCCTGAGAGCAGCCAGTCCCAGGCAGAGACGGCTGCCAGTCCCTGAGCGGTGGCTGGTCCCAGGCAGGGAGACACGTGGCAGGTGGGCAAGAGACAGAGACATGGATAGGTACGCCATGCAAAGTAAAGTTGAACATTTATTAGGTGGGTTATTGAGGGGAAGGAAAAAGGGGAGAAGAGGGGAGAGAGAGAGAAAGTAGAGAGAGAAGAGAGAAGTGGGGGAAGGGGAGAAGTGGGGAGAGAGGCAGAAGCTGCCTCTCTGAGAGGAAGACGGAAAAGAGAGAGAGCTCAGGCTGGAAACTGAAGATCAGCCTGCCTCAGTGGATGGGGGAGTGGGCGTGGCGTGTCTCTTAAAGAGACAGAACAATCATTACACCTACCCCCCTCCTTAGGGAAATTCTTTTATTGTTTTTCCACAATCCCAGTTATTCCTTTTTTCCCCCATATTCTTTTATTTTTTCCATTCAAAAAAAATTTTACATTTCCTCCCCTTCTCCCAGTCTCCTCCCGCTCCCCCCTCCTCCCTCCCGCTGCTTCCTTAAAAGAGGGCATGGTGCCCAGCCCTGTGGGAAGTTCAAGGCCCTCCCCCCTCCATCCCGGCCTAGGAAGGTGTGCATCCAAATCGACTAGGTTCCCAAAAAGATAATACATGCAGAGGAGATAGGTCTTAGTGTCATTGTTGATGGCTTCTCATTCTGCCCTCATTGGCAGCCACATTTAGAGAGTTCAGTTTGATCATATGCTAATTCAGTCCCAGTCCAGCTGGATTTGGTGAGCTCCCATTAGATCAGGCACACTGTCTCAGTGGGTGGTCCAGCCCCTCACGGTCCTAACTTCCTTGCTCATCTTCTCCCACCTTCTGCTCTTCGACTAGACCTTGGGAGCTCAATCCATTGCTCTGGTGTGAATGTGGGTCTCTGTCTCTATCTCCATCCATCGGACGAAATTTCTAT
>PVIU01028179.1:8557-19455 GCA_004026605.1 Ondatra zibethicus | reverse complement strand
ATCTTTCCATTTTTTGATATCTTCTACAATTTCTTTCTTTAGAGACTTAAAGTTCTTGTCATACAGGTCTTTCACTTGTTTGATTAGAGTTGCCCCAAGATATTTTATATTTTTTGTGACTATCCTAAAGGTTGATGTTTCTCTGATTCTTTCTCGGCTGGTTTATCATTTGTATATAGGAGGGCTACTGAGTTTTTTTAGTTAATCTTGTATCCCACCACATTACTGAAGATGTAGGAGTTCCTGGGCAGAATTCTTGGGGTCACAGGAACAAGACAAGGCTGTTTCCTCTCTCCAAATCTATTTAATATAGTATTCAAAGTTCTAGCTGGAGTGATAAGACAACAAAGAGAAACCAGGAGCACAAGAGAGGGAAGAAGTTAGACGTTGGTTCTCTTGTTTCTGTCTTCACAGCTCCCTCTCTCTACGCTCGGGGTCCCCTCCATGTAGATTAAATCTATGTAAGTCTCTCTTAGTGTCCTCATTGTTGTCTAAGTTCTCTGGGATTGTGGTTTGTAGGCTGGTTTTCTTTGCTTTATGTTTAAAAACCACCTATGAGTGAGTACATGGGATAAATGTCTTTCTGTGTCTGGGTTACCTCACTCAAAATGGTGTTTTCTTGATTCATCCATTTTCCTGAAAAATTCAAGCTGTCGTTATTTTTTCCTGCTGTGTAGAACTCCATTGTGTAAATGTACCACATTTTTTAATCCATTCTTCGATCGAGGGGCATTTAGGTTGTTTCCAGGTTCTGGCTATGACAAACAAAGTTGAACATAGTTGAGCACATGTCCTTGTGGCACGATTGAGCATCCTTTGGATATATACCCAAAAGTGGTATTACTGGGTCTTGAGGAAGGTTGTTTCCTAATTTTCTGAGAAATCGCCAAACTGACATCCATAGGGGTTGTACCAGCTTGCATTCCCACCAGCAATGCAGAAGTGTTCCCTTTTCCCCACAACCCCTCCAGCATAAGTTGTCATCAGTGTTTTTGATCTTGGCCATTCTTACAGGTGTAAGCTGGAATCTCAGAGTTGTTTTGATTTGCATTTCTCTGTTGACTAAGGATGTTGAACATTTCCTTAGGTGTCTTTCAGCCATTTTAGATTCTTCTGTTGAGAGTTCTCTGTTTAGGTCTGTACTCCATTTTTTTTATTGCATTATGTGATCTTTTGGTAACAAATTTCTTGAGTTCTTTGTATATTTTGGAGATCAGACCTCTGTCTGATGTGGGGTTAGTGAAGATCTTTTCCCATTCTGTAATTGTTTCTAATGTGATTAAAGAACTAACAGAAAACCTGGACAAAGAGTTAAGTCAAGAGAAGAAGGAAATTAACATTGAGGTGGAAGATTATGAAAAGGGACGGAAGGAAGTTCTGGGATGAAGAACACGATGGCTACAGTGGACATTTTAAACTAAAGCGCCCAGAAGAGGGGAACGACAGCAGATCTGAGCAATGGGAGAAAGGGCAGCAACAAAGAGGACATAGGAAGTTGTGCAACACCATTCTGTGCACCAGCTTAGTGCTGTGCAGGTTACAGAGGGCAAAGAGTGAGAGAAAGAGTTCAAGAAAAAACATGTTTGGACACTGCTTGAATTTAAGGCGCTTCGGCAGTATGAAGGGCAGATGTGACTACAGAATGTATAGAAGACACCACACAAAAAACGTAAGATGAGAATTTGGCATCTAGCAAGGCTTATTCCTAAAGAAATACACACAAATCCTGTCTGCATAGACATATTAATTGTCCTGAGACTGCACTTTGGTAACATTAGCCTATTTAAAATATTCAACAGTCCTTTATTACCTACAGGGTAAAATGTAAATGCTTTGCAGTTTATAGTATGATTCCAGTGGGTCTTTCACTGTAACCCTCTACTGCAGCTAGAGACCTCTAACAGACACCAACACGCTGCGCACTGCAGCCAGATTCCTCTGACAGACACCAACACGCTGCACACTGCAGCCAGATTCCTCTGACAGACACCAACACGCTGCGCACTGCAGCCAGAGACCTCTGACAGACACCTCCAGCTGTTCTCTTCTCTCCTTTCCTGCCTTAGTATGCACACAGCCTCATTGGGCTACCTTGAACTCGATGTCTTTGAGGAAGCTCTCTCTAATGTTCTAATGGTGATAAATTGCCTTTTCCTTGAATGGTAAAATTGCTAGTTGTGTCCCTTTGGTTTGGTCAATGCTTCATTCATTCCAGCCACACCATCCTGAGCTAGGCTTGGGGAAGGACCCTCTGAAGGCCTAATTAGCAGACTCCTCTCTCTAGATTCTGATCTAGCGATTTCTCCTCACTGGGCTCTGCCGCTTTTTCCTAAAATAATCCTTTCTCCGAATGTTACAGAAGTGCTTCTATGGACACTGCTCAAAGTCTCATTTAATGTCCATGTGCCAGAGAAGCCTTAGGGCAGTTGCCATGATGTCCTCCTCCTGGTTTTCATGACCCTGTATGCTCTCTTTCCTTTGGCCGTGACTTCCTGTAGCTTGATACTCACTGATGTCTGCATGGTAAATGTCCTGGGATGAATCTGAACTGCTATCCCCAAGCTGATGTTTTGAGAGCTTGTTCCTAAGTTGGTGGTGATATTTTGGGGAAGGTAAAGCTGGTTTGGCAGAACTGGGTAATAAGGGGTGACTCTCTGAGGGGTTACCCCGGTTGCAGGCCCACATTCCTAGTCCACTACAGTGTGAATGAACAGCTGCTGCCTTAGGCTCCCACCACCACAGATAGAGCGGTGGCCATGCCTTCCCCACCGCGATGGACTGAAATTAGTGTGAACCCAAATCTTTTTCTTTTTGCTTGGTTGCGGTGATGCAGAGTTGGCTAACATGATTCGAGGAGACCATCTCTTACTCTAGTCCTCGACACTCTCAGAGTTTAATAGACGCTACAGCATGTTGAAAAGGCTACGTGTCAAAGAAATGTAATCACCTGTGGATCACAAAGGTAGTCCCTAGCCAACAGCCAGCAAATGGCTAAGATAATCAACAATACAATTACAAAGGAATAAAAGCTGCCAACAACCTCACTCACCTGGAGCAGGTTCTTCCCCAGCCAGGCTTCCAGGTGACGAGGCCCAGCAACCTCAGGACTCTGAAAGGAGCTTCTGGTTCCACAGACACCGGGAAGTATACGTAGATGTCACTCTGCGCCATTCAGGTATTCTCATAGGAAACTGGAACAGATGTGTCCAGTGAGTATACGGGGAATGTTAGCCAGCCTTGCCTGGGAACCCAGAGCCTCGAGCAGTTGTTGGAATGGGCTATGCTCTTTGCTTTCTCAGCATGCACTGACCCACTTGAAATTCAAGTGCAGGGACACACTGACAAGGAAACCGGCTGGTGGGCGGTCAATGACAAGACTTCAAAATAAGTGATTTCTTAATACTTAGAGGTGATTAAAAGCTTCAAAGTCTAATGCATTCTTGTTAAAATTGCTCTTATTAGATGGGTTTACTTTGTAATTAGTATAGTTTGAATTAAAAAAAATATTGTCAGGTGTGTAGAGTCAGTGTGCGAGCACAACAGTGCTTGTGTGTGGTCAGAGAACAACTTTTCAGGAGTCTCTTCTTTCCTTCCACCTTTGACTCAGTAACAAAACTCAGGCCTTACCCAAGGGGTCCTGCAATTAGCACGGTAATTACTGATATTCTTGTGAAAGCCTAAAGAATTTTACCTTTTTATTCTTTTTATAGTGATGGAGATTAATTCAGGGCCTCCTGCATGCTATGTAAGAGCTTTACCACTGAGCTATATCCAATTTTAGATGCTTTTTAAAAATACAGACTAAACATTAACTTCATCTTCATTATATACTTAGCTGATGTTTTAAAATAAGACACAGGAACGATGTAAATGTAAACAGGACAGTCACTACCTAACCAATCACAAGCAAGTTATATACAAATTACAGAACCTTTATTCTATGTTCCAAGGGCCTGTACCCCATCTTGCTGTCCAGACACCCTCCATGAAGATGCTGGTGGTACCAGAAGAGGGAGGAGGAGTGAGTCTCCATCCTTCCATCCAGTTACACATCAACTGCCCTAAGGGGCCCACCTGCTTCTTTTTATTCCCCAGAAGAAAATTCCCAGGAAGTCCATGTGTGTAGAAGTCAGAAACATTTGGCATTGCATCCTGAGGTAAGAAAGGCAATGCATTCTAGGCCTCTGTTTTTCTGCCTCCTGAATGTCCCTGCTACTGTTACTCTAGAGACCATTCAGGGATCCCCAAACTGCTGCTCTTGAGAAGGGGGCAACTTTTCCATCCCATACTCAGGTCAGTGCTTCTCCCTGAGGGAGGGTCCGGACCTTTGTTTACAGGGCTCAGCAGCAGCCTGCAGTTCACACAGGAGTCCACAGAGCTCTGGCCACGAACCACAGACCACCTTTTCTTTCGGAAAGGCTAAGGCATGGATTTCTGCGAAGGACTCAGCTCTTGCTCAGGGGAGGAAGAGAAAGAATCAAAGAGAGGATGCAGACCTAGAAGGGCACTCAAATCTAGATCTACCCTTTGCAGTCAGGGAGGTATGCTCCTCAGGTGGGACTTTCCTTGGTCCACATTCCCCTGAAGCTCCCATCCCTTTGCTTC
Organism: Ondatra zibethicus; assembly: GCA_004026605.1. Lineage (NCBI taxonomy): Eukaryota > Metazoa > Chordata > Mammalia > Rodentia > Cricetidae > Ondatra > Ondatra zibethicus. The sequence continues at coordinate 14,850 of PVIU01028179.1, read as the reverse complement.
AACGAGGCCCAAGCTGGATCTTCAAGCAGCACAACTCTTGAGATGCCATGCATGCCAGGACCTGAGGTCCTGCATCAGGGGCAAGGCTGATCATAATCCTAGCTAGATGTCTCCTGATGAGTTCTTAGTGGCCCAAGGCTTCAGGCTCCCCTTCTCTCCCTTTCCTTTCCTTACCCTCCCTCTCCCCATCCAGCCTCTCCTCTTTCATTCTTAGGGAATATGCCCTATCTCCTGCCCACAGTGCAAGTTCCCATCTACCCGCTGGGCCTATTGCCTAAGCAGAATTTCTGATGATGAAGGAGGAGGGCCACTTTTTTGTTTTTCATATCAGGTGGAATTTATTTGGCTTCATGATTAGAGGCCCCAATAAACAGTTTAAACAAGAGCAACTTTCCTTTTCTTCTGTGAAAGTCTGGGCTAAGGCACTTTGGGTGAAAGACAGCATTGTACTATCCTTAGATAGGGCTTTCTAGGTCACTTGCTAGCTGTCTTGTAGACACGATTCTGAACCTCATTCTAGGTGACTATCAACAGTTAGCCTTGATGTCTTATGAACAAGAGGAAGGAAGCAGGGAGGAGATGCAGCTGTGGCTCACATCCCTTTGGTCAATGTGGTGGTTTGAATAGAATGGTACCCATAGATTAAAGGCATGTGCTGTCACACCCAGATTACTGACTTCATGATTATCTCAAAGTATAGATTTCATCTTATGGACACACTGTGTTTTCTTCTACTGTCCCCCAACTAAACAACTGAATACATCTGCATGGATTGTTTACATTTTTTGTCACTTAAACACTGTTGCAATAAAAACTCAGTACACACATCTTGAAGTGCTTCTGTAGGGCACTCGATTAAGAAGTATGAACAATTTAAATTGCAGTGGATGTTACATGGTAACTTTGGGGAAAGACCTTCATTAGTTGCAAATGGCTGGGGAGTTTGTTGTTGGAAGGAACAGGAGAGAGGTGAGGATGTGTGTTCAGGAGACTACAGTTTCCAGGAACACTTTGTCTGGGCCAGTGGAAGGAAGCTTTTATCTCCTCCTCTCTGCTGGCAGAGACAGAAACCTTGAGGTCACCTCTTCTGGCTGTCTAGAAGCAGATGAAGTCACAGCGCCTCTGTGCAGGCAGCTGTGCCCTGGGGAATGGAGATTAATGTTGGGAGGGGCTTTGCATCTTGTGGAGGAACTGGAACTCTCTGCTCCTGTGTGGGAGGGCTGGGGTGGAGGCAGCTGTTGTCCCGCCAGTAGATGGAATACGGCTGTAGTGTCTACTTCCCTGTCATACATGCCCAATACCCAGCTCTGCATGGTCCAGACAAAGAACCAAGGCTTAGTACTTTGCAGCCGCACCCATGCTCACTGGTGCCCAGGGATAAGGACTCCATTCTCGGTTCCCACTCTAACATGCAGCCAGCGTCTCCAGGCTTTTTGGCTTGTATTACCCTTTGCTTCTTTCAGGCAGCAGCCTGGTGAAGCCAACAGTACTCAGGCTGACTACATGTGGGTCTGTGAAGGAGGCACAGATACCTCTGGGGACTAGGGGCAGAGGGCAGAGCTGGCCCACTTCTCCTTTTCCTTGATTCTGCTCTGGTTGCTCCATGCATCCAGCAGAGAGGCCCACAGGGCAGGCTTAGGCAGGGTAGCCTTCCACAGCTGATAGAGGCAGGGTGGGAGCTGGATGTCCTGAGTGCCTGGGTTTCTTCTGTTCTTCCCAATCCAGTCCTGCTTATGGTAGAATGGGGGCCCAGCATTCCACTTCTCTGTAGGATTAGGGGTGTCTTAGTTAAGCCTTCTGTTGCTGTAATAAACACCATGACCAAGAGCAATGCGGGAATGAAAGGGTTAATTTAATTTCACAATTTATATAGTCCATCATCCAGGGAATTCAGGGCAGAGACTCAAGCAGGGCGGGGACTGGGAGGCAGGAGCTGATACAGAGACCATTGAGCTGTTATCCTTACTGGCTTGTTCTTCATGGCTTGCTCAACCTGCTTTCTTAAACAACCCAGGACCACCAACTAGGGGTGGCACCACCCACAGTGGGCCCTCCCACACCAATCATCAGTCATAAAAATGCACCACAGGCTTGCCCACAGCATAATCGAGTGAGGGAATTTTCTCAACTGAGGTTTCCTCTTCCGACATGACTCTTAGTTTGCGTCAAATTGACATAAAACTAGCCATTAAATGATATAACCTTAAAGGAGGCAGGACTTAATGTTTTGATGTTAGAGTGCTCAGCCTGGGGGTAAGGAGCCTGGCATACAAATTTAGATGGCCCAGACAACCATGACCCCTTTGGAATTCATTTCCTGCCTTCTGGATTTCTGAGATTCTTCTCCCAAGGTCACCACATGGAAAGATGCCACCCCAGGCTCCGATCAGATTGTGTCTGGGACCTACATCAGTAAACTGAGCCCTGTCCAAGCCAGCCAAGGAAAGCAAGAGGTAAAAGGACAGCAGCGTTTTCTATCTCCAAGGGGCTGTGCGTCTCCTGTGCCACACAGACAGCTGTGGCTAGGAGCTGAGGCTCACCTGTCACTGAGGGTGCCGGTTTTCCCCCAGCCACCCTGCAGAGCTAGGGTGGAGGAATGTTCCCACTCCATGGCCCATATCTTACCTTCTCACAAACTAGTGGCTCTCCTTAACCAGAGACACTTGGTTTCCATCAACTAAGTTCTGCCAGTTGTGGACCCAACCTATTGTTTTCTCACACTTGGGTAAGTACTACCCTCCTCCCCTCCCCCCAGGCATATCTAAGATATTTGTTCAGCAACTCAGGGAGATGCTGCATCTAAGGATACTACTAAATCTCAGAAAGTAGGGCAAGCAATGCAGCGGGATAGTCCGGAGTGTTTCAGGGCAGGCAGAAGCAGCCATAGGCTTCTCTCCTCCGACTGTGGGCTTTGAGGAGCAGAGACTGTCTTACTTCACTTGGAATCCATGGCACACCTCTGCAGAGAGCTCCTTCAGAGAATTTTCTAGATAAACATTACTGCACAAATGTAGAAACGGGCTCACAGGCAGGCTGTGGCCAGGAATGACTACGCTCACAAACACAGTACTTACAGGTTTTATTTATTAAAGTAGCAGGACTAGAACTCTGGGCCCTCTACCCCTTCCTGTACAGTGCCCTTTGTGTTAAGACACCCCGGGGTGGCCGGCACCACAGCACAGTGCAGGCAGCAGGGCACTAGGGTATAGTTCTGGGCTCACCCACTGGCTTCCTAGGGCTGAACCAAGAATGATGGGGAAGCTAGGGTTGTACCAAGTGATGGGAAGCCACCCTGGCCAGCAGGAAAGAGCCTTATGCTCTCTGAGGCAATGGGCTGGGAGCCCTGAACCCTGGATGCTCTCTGGGGCTCTTTATTTCTTTCATTCCTGCTCTGCTTTGGTGATTTACATCCACAGGCCCTAGCAACAGTTGCCAAGATAAACAAACAGTAGTGGAGGCCTGGAGCTCACCTTTTCCTTGGCTGTGGGGGATGGTCCTGAGGGAGGCAGGTTGGCCACCTGGGTGGGTAGAGGGCCTCAGGGGACTTGGATTGCTGCACATCCGAGGCCTCAGCAAGGCCCTTTGTTATCCGTGATTAAATTGAGCTAATTTCATTCTGTGACACAGAGTTGGAGTCTGGGGAAAAAAAGATCTTATCCCATGTTGTGTAAATGTCATCATGGTGCCCCCACAGGGAAAGAAAGGACATTTTTGATCCATTCCTGGTCCCCTAAATGGATTGGATTCTGATCCCCCAGCCTTCCTGCCAATCTGATACCCAGGCCACTAGGAGCCAACCCACATGAAATGTTACATTTATATAATCAGCCCACAGACAGACAGGAAGGTGCTTTTTCTGGATAAATCTAAGAACTAAGGGAGGGAGGCCGACCAATCAGAGCAGTGTAGCCTCTGAGGCCCTGGGGCGGCTGCTGAGCTCAGCCCAGCTGTGGCCATTCATCTTTCCAGGTTTGCCCTATGGGGAAATGACCGCTATGCAGAGAAAACCTCGGCAGCCGCTTTTAGTCACTGCCCTAGAGTGGTTCTGAGAAAGCAGGCAGCCCTTGGGACTAGAAAAAAAAAAAAAAAGACAGAAAACAGAAAAGGATAACCTCAAAATGCTTCTCAAGATAAAGATTTGAGACAAACCAAACACTGGCCTCTGAGAGTTCAGAATCTGGACAAGCTCAGCCAAGTCTTTAGAAGGGTTATGCAGAAAAAGACTCAGGACAAGAGCAAGAGGGAGAGTTTCCTTAGACTTTTCTGGGCCTTGCTACCCTCCAAGTCCTTGGCAGGGCTCTCTGCCCTGCCTTCTTCCCTTGACATCTTTCAGACTCTCTCTACCTGAAACATCTTGTTTTTCCAAGTGAGGGGACAGGGAAGTCTCCTGTGAGGGTCAGCAACGTTGGCCTGAAGAACAACTCTGTTGGACGAGTGGGGGAGGCGGTGCTGGTGGTGGGAGCTCTGTTCTTCCCCCACAGCCTGGCCACTGCAGTGACGTCCTGGCTGCCTCGGTGTTTTGGTTTCTCTGCCCTCTATCTCTGTAGTGGTGACTCCAACTCCTTTTATTCAGGGCTGGGACTCTGGAAGGTTTCCTTAGCCTTAGAGAGAGCTGCTTTCACAGGGCCCTGAGGTCCTTTGCAGCCACGCTCAGTCATATGATGGTTTCTGCACTTGCTGTGATTGGCTGTTCTACAAAGATCCAGTATAGATTCAGATCTTAGGAGGGACAGAGCCCAACTTCCCAGGGAGGTGTCCAGATACAAAGAACACACACACACACACCACTGTAGTGGAATATATTTAAACCAGACAAAGATGTGTTACATTTGTTTATGCTGGGGAGTTAATATTCTTTAATTGTGTAAAATTGTGCTACATTTGTTTCTGCTGCCTTTGTTAACAACATAAGGATATGTTACATTTGTTTATGCCATATTTGTTTAATCGTGTAAAGCTGTATTGCATTTGTTTCACCTTGCTTGCCTAAGGCACCTGATTGATCTAATAAAGAGCTGAACAGTCAACAGCTAGTCAGAGAAAGGATGGTTGGCAGGCAAGAGAATAAATGGGGGAGGAATCTAGAACATACAAGGAGTGAAGAATGCAGGAAGAAGAGAGAGGAGAACACGCCTGGGGCAGGAAGACAGGCAGCCTCCAGCCAGACTTGAGAAGCAGTGAGAATAAGAGATGCAGAAGGAAAGAAAAGTAAAAAGCCCCGAGGGAAAAGGCAGATAAGGAGAAACAAGTTAAAAGAGGGTTAGCTAGGCTGAGCATGCATAACTGATAAGAAATCTCCACGTAGTGATTTGGGAACTGGTACAAACCAACTCTGGGATATGCTTGAACTTCTTTATCTATGCTGGCCATGTGACCATACAGGTCCCTTCCTTTGCTTTGTGCTTGTGTCGCTGGGAAGATGACTCACCCCCAGCTCTTTCCTGTCCAATGCTGCATCAGCCCAGGCTCAAGCTATTTACTCTGTGCTGCATCCCAGGTACCTGTGAGCCTCGATTCTACCTAAACACACACTGCTATGGATCTGGACCAGCAAGGGGGAGTTACTTGGTATTCGTCATGCTTTGTGATCATCTTCATCACATTTCCCTACATACCCTACTGAGGCCACTGACTTGGACATCAAGGTCTGGAATTCTCAAGACACACATCGGAGGTCACAGCTGGGCCTTCTCTTTCAGAGATCAAACCTCAGAGGCCCAGAGGCCCCTTTTCTTCCTTTCTCTCCCTGGAATGGCACCGATTTCTCACACTTGTAAAGTTTCAGGGCTCAGGCTTCACCTCAGCCAGCTTTGGCCTTGGTCATCCTTAGATGGCCTGAGGTGGACCCAGCACGCCTGGCAGCTCCACATCCTCAGCAAGGGTGGGAGTGTTAAGTAGCAGCAGGTTCTTCAGAGTCTTGTCTGGCTAGAGAAGAGACCTGTGCATAAAGTGGTTCATTATAGAGTGGGCTCAATTTTAGACATTCTAAAATCTTCCTATGTCGTAGGTCACCTACGGCAAGCTTGAGACTTACTACAGCAGAAGTGAGGTCCTGTGGCTCATGACTCCGTAGTGACCTCATTTAAAATCCTGACAGCTTTTTATGCCAGTATCTGATGGCCCAGATGCCCAGGGCTTTCAAAAAGCCTCACAGACTCCAGAGGTGAGGTCTGTAAATGAGGGCTCCCACCACAGATCTTATGAACATGAGGTGAAGTGCCCGGGACCATATTGCCACTCTGAAGAAGTTTCGTGTGTGTGTGTGTGTGTGTGTGTGTGTGTGTGTGTGTGTG
>PVIU01028178.1:0-19283 GCA_004026605.1 Ondatra zibethicus | reverse complement strand
GGAGGGGACCGGGAGAAGGGGAAGAAATGTAAAAATTTTATTTCTTTAATTATGTTCTTGAATGGAAAAAATAAAACAAAACAATGTATGGAAAAAAAAAGAAAGAGAGTACCCCAGACTGCCATAGAGGTAGACAAAGGGAAGAAAAAGGACCAAGGCTTTGAACTCCAGTTGTTAAAGGCTGCCCCTTGCCACTTCTTGACTTGGTCTACCCTTTACTCAGCATTGTATTGACTTTCTGCTTTTACCCTCTTACTTTCTGAAATAAAGTTTGATAATATTCTCTACCTTTCTTTCTGTCTGAATTCTCTTGTGGCAACATAAGGACCTGAACTACTGCCATAGTCAAGATGTTAGGGAATGTAAGAGCACACCATTTTGTTTCTTCTTATCTACAATTTTTGAGAATAGATTTACCTGAAGAGTGATGTGGGATTCCCCTTGTATTCTATGATTACCATTAATGAATACAGAAACTGCCTTGGCCTGTTGATAGGGCAGAACTTAGGTAGGAGGATAAAACTAAACTGAATGCTGGGAGAAAGGAGGCAGAGTCAGAGAGAGCCATGTAGCTAGCCATGCCAGCAACAGATGCTGGAATTTTACCCAGTGAGCCACTGCCACATGGCGATACACAGATTAATGGAGATGGGTTAAATTAATATGTAAAGGTTAGACAATAAGAAGCTAGAGCTGATGGGCCACGCAGCTTCTTAATTAATGTGGTTTCTGTGTGATTATTTTGGGGCTGAGCAGCTGGGAACCAAAAAGCAGCCTTCTTCTACAGAAGGGCTGTATTTTTGCCAAACTCCGTAAGTAACTGAGGATGACCTTGAACATCATATCCCCCAACTCCTGCCTCCACCTCCCAAGTGCTGGAACTACAGACATGACATGATGCTTTAGTTGGGGTTTCTATTGGTGTTCTGAAATGCCACGAGCAGGAGCAAATTGTGCAAAGGGTTCATGTGGTTTACCCTTCCACATGTGGTCCATCACTGAAAGAAGTTAGAACAGAAACTAAAACAGGGCAGTAACCTAGAAGCAGGAGCTGGTGCAGAGATCATGGACATGTGCTGCTTACTTACTTGCTCAGTCTACTTTCTTATCAAACCCAGGACCCCCAGCTCAGGGATGGCACATCCCAAGAGCTCTCTACATGAATCACTAATTAAGAAAACGCCCTATAGGCTTGCCTATAGACAAATCTTATGAGACATTTTCTCAATTTAGGCTCCCTTCTCTTTGATGACTCTAGCGTCTGTCAATTTGACATAAAAACCAGCCAGCACACATAGGTTACCACATTTAGTTCCTGGTGCTTAGGATTGAACCCAAGGCTTCATATGTACAAGGTAAGGTCTCTAGCAACTGACTTATTTTCCCAGCCTGTACTTCTGCATTTTTGTTCTTTACTCTTAGAAAACATCTTTTTCTTGTAGATAATTAAAATTTTTCTTTTGCAAATTAAAAATACCATAAGTTCTGACTTCATGCAAATCACATAAATCATGTAGAAACCTATCTTAATCTTAAAGAAAATATGCATTTAACTTTAAATGTAGAGAAAACACTAAGAAATGTGTAATTGAAGAAGTATCACATAAGACTTATTTAGTGGTGTTTTCTTCTCTATGATGTGATGTTGCCAGGGTAACTCTGGCCACACCATGATGTCTGGATGTTTCAGATATGGTAATTTGATATGAAACATAAATTACTTGTTTCATTATTACACACTGTTAGGTTTTTTGTCATAGTAACACAAAATAAAATATTTCTTTAGGCAGATGAGGTTTCTGGAAGGAAAAAATATAATAAATTAAAAGAAGAGCTGTATCTAAACCCAGACTTCACTTTACGTGATGCTGATGGGTCTCCACATGGATTATTCTAGAATTTAAAAAAAAGGCCTGTATCCGAACAAACTGTTCAATAATTCTGGATTCCTTATGTGACAATTATGGGATGTTGAGAAAACCTGTTAGGGTCTTGCTCATGGTACCCAAATGCTCTGCCTTTGAACTACATATCCATCCCACCCACTGATTGTTTATGACATTATTTGTCTATAATTTTATTCAGTTTTAGCAACAGCTTCAACTAGTGAATTAGTTTACATTACTAATATCCACAATAGCAATAAATGCTGTTCAAGAAACAGATCCAGAAAATAGTCCAAGTGTCTGAGATGTGTGTGTGTGTGCGTGTGAGTGTGTGCAGACCTAAGTACTTTGTGGACATTTTGAGGGCAATGATCTATGTAACATAGTGCACGTTCATTTCTCACTTTGTGTCATTCATGATGCTATGCACTGAAGCTCTATCTACTAATAAAATATACAAATTTATCTCATTCTTACAATGAAGGTGATAGCCATGAGGTGGTGAATGACGACTAACCAAATTAGCTAAGGAGGTAATACAGTGCCCACACTAAAGAACATAAATACTGTGGGCTTTCATACAGTCCCTTACTCCCAGCAGAACCATGGAGCGCAGGTTTGTGATTCCACTGTTTTGAACAGCAAATGTAAGGGCAATAATATTCATACTATAACTTGAATAGGTAGCTCATGAGCAATGTAAGCATAGGTAATGGAACAGAGTCTAGAAGGAATGAAAGTAGCTAGTGTCACACTCTGGTTTGAGAAGACTAGTAGTTTGAATGACAAAGGCCTCCATGAGATCACATGTATAAATTCTTGGTCTTCAGTTGTTGGAGATGTTTGGGAAGAATTAGAAGATGTAGGCTTACTGGAGGAGATCTGTCACTGGAGGTGGACATTGTGATTTCAAAAAAGCAAGTTATTCTTAGCTAGCTATCTGTCTAATGCTTGTGCATCAGAGGTAAGATCTCCACTGTTGCTCCAGTACTGCACCTGCCTGGCTGCTACCATGGTGCCTGCTAAGAGGGTCATGAATATTATCCCTCTGGAATGGTAAGCTTCAGATTAAATGCCTTCTATAGTAAGTTTAAATGGTTATGGTGTTTTGTCAGAGTAATTCAAAAGGAACTAAGACAGTGTTAAGAGAACAGTCAAGGATGCTGTACCAAACTAAATGATGCAGTTGGTGATACAGAAGGAGACTAGAGAGGAGACTGAAGGACAATGATTGTTCTTTGCTAATGGGGCATTGGAGGATATTCAGTGGCGGAGATTTTGAAAGGTAGCTTCTTGTTTTAATTAGCCACTTTGAATGTTCTGTTGACATTAGAAAGTTTATGCTGGGGTACAGAGAGTTTACTCAAGAAGTACTTGGAGTCATCCAAGAAATAATTAGATGGATTGGTGCTAGCGACATGGAAACAGAATCTGGATATAGTTTGAAAATATCAAAGGGAAGTCATACAATTCGAATTACTTTTATCCAGCAGCTGTAAAGATGTTGCTACTAGTGATTCTGATCAGGAATATCACAATTCTCAGACAAGAACTAGATGAGTTTATTGTGTGTTTTGATATCTATGGTTACATTGCATAGTCAATTTGATATACAATTAGGAAGTTCTGATGAGGTGATACAAATTCAGTATGTCTAATGCCTTAGTGTCACTGACACTCTCAGGCGATAATGCTATGAAGGTTTGGTCATTGGGTTATCTTAGTTCTGACCCTCTGGATGTCTATTTGTGTAAGACATTGCAGTGGTTAGCAAAACCACAAATGCAAGGTGAATCACAACATTGTACCTTACAGTGATAGGATTCATTAAAACTAATATTTCAAAGGGGCAAAACAATAAGCCTAAGGCAGGTAATCTTAGTGATAAATATTTGTTAGTTGATTTTCTTAATTATATCCGTTAGTTTATGTACACTGGAAAACAAATAAGAATTTTTGAATATTCTCTTCTGTCTATTGCATGATTTATTATGTGTTATACATTATATACTTAACCTACCTTGCAGTATTCATGGTCTATATTGTTACTCCCCAGCTTTATAAAATATTAACAATTTGTTTTATATGTAAGAAGTTAGATTCATAAGGTAAAAAGCAATCCATGCTAGAAACACGAATAGCTTTCTACACTGAAAATGAGACTAACAGTGTAACCTTGTGTCTTTGCCATGTTGGTCTGAGTCATTGGAAACTGATGATATTTTTATGTCTGTGTTCATTGTATCACAACATAGCTTTGCTGCATTTAGTCATTTTTCTGACATCTCATAAACTTTCAAAGAACTTTTGTCAAAGATACCTTAAATTACAATGTATGACTCTTGGCCTTCACAGACTCATGTTAATGCCATTCTGCAAAATGTATTCAGTTCATCTCCAAATGTCATCACACTCTGAACTACCAAAAATCTCCTTAAAAAGACAATTATAAACCCAGTTTTGTTAAGCACTATAAACTTAGACATAAGGAAATGTGAAATCAATTTTTGAAAGTTCAAATTACAGTGATGTAGAGTAAAAATTCCAGGCAAAAGAAATAGAAGAAAAATAAGAAAGGAACAAACTGAAACAAGATGAGAACTCAGTGGGGACAGCATTCGATCTTTATTTCCATATTCATTTTCTGTACTATGTTTTTATGATGTGGAATTCACATATTTGGAAGCCCCATCCACTGATGGACCCACTTGTGAGACGGTTTTTCTTGATCTGAAAAAAAAATTCCTCAGCAAGTATTCCATGTTCTTGTCATCTCTAACTTCTTGGAATCTACAGGGTGTGTTCACCTTCACCCTCACATCTCCATTCTTCACCCTGCTCTGGAATGTCAATGTTGATCCCGTGTTACCCTCTCTGGCTCTCCTTTGAAACCTAGTTGAAAATTAAAAGGACTCCATAATTGTTTCCTTCTTTATGATGGTAAAACCAACATCAAATTCATGATGACAAGCTCCAGTGGATTTCTAAACAATAGATTTTGCCCTTTGGATCACAGGTGCACTGGTGTCTGAGTATCTGGATTGGTGTACTTGGGCAAAACCTTTGCCAAATGGCTCAGCACCAGGGAACATGCTAGAACTCTCTTCTCAAAGGAATCTTTCAAATGAGCCACAGCCTTTATAGCCTTTACAGCCAATTACCCAGATGCCCGCAAAGAACATTTCCTACTGCTTATATACAAAATACATGCTTTCATTTAATGACACTACTCCTTCTAAAAACCATGCCTCACTTTTAGATTTGCCTAGATTTTTGTGAATTTTTAAAATATTGTTTATTTATTCCTTTATGAGTACCCTCTCTTTTCCTTTTTCTTCTAAGGATATTATTTGTTTCTGTTCTTTCTTAATTCTTTGTGGTTGCCTAGAGTCTACAGTTACAAATTTGCATAAACTATAATAATATGCAATCAATCCTAGAATTGTTTCTGGCTATTTTTACCACATATCATCTATTAGTTTAAATAAGGAATCTAAAGAGCCTCCATATGTAAATGTCAGCATCAGATCTCTAGTGCTTTCCTTCTGAATAATGACATTTCATATATCTTACAAAATGGATCTAACTGCAACGTTTTTTCTTTTTTGGTTTCTGAGAAAGGCTTGCTCTCTTTTTCATGTCTGAAGGATTATTTGGTTGAATAAAGAATGTTTGGTCTGTAGGAATTTTTTTCCTTTCAATACTTTAAATGTTTTACCACAGCTGCTTTTTATTTTAACAGAAGCAGGTAATCCTTTAATGCTCAGGTGCAGGAGGATTAGGATTTTGTAGGGAATAAAAATAGCTTTCTGTGTGGAAGATTCGATTGCATTCTTTTTAAGAACTGTGTACTATATTGGTCTGTTGAGATGGCTCAGTGATTAAGAACACTGGTTACTTTTACATAGGACTTGGGTTCAAGCACCCACTTAGTTATTAACAACCATTAGGAACTGCAGTTCCAAAGGATAAGACACCATCTTCTGGCTTCTGTGCATACCAGGCACTCACATAGTGCACGTGCAAACATACACATAAAATAAAACAAAGATGCTTTTAAAAGGAGAGAAGACTATCGCTCCTCTATAATTAAAGGTGGCATTTTTAATAAGATTCCCTCCTTGATAATAAGATATTGGAGATTTAACATGGCACACTGTAAACAGAGCCTGCAATTTGGTTTTTGGGTCGCTCTGACATGAATAATCACACAAAACTACATTATTTACAACATTGTTTTGTTAATGACTTAGGTGTATTCCTAGCTAGCTCTTATGTCTTAAATGAACCAATTTATATTAATCTGTATATTGTCACAAGACTGTGATTTATCAGAAAGGTTCTGGTGTCTTTTATCTTTGGCAACTACATTGTGTCTGCCTGACTCTGCCTTCTTTCTCCCTGCATTTAGTTTAGTTTTCCTGCCTATCTATATTCTACCCTGCCATAGGACAGAGCAGTTTCTTTATTAACTAATGTTAATAAAACATATTCACAGTATACAGGGGGTTCCTACAGCATCTCCCCTTTTCTGTCTAAATAAAAAGGAAAGTTTTAATTTTAACATAGTAAAATTATATATAACAAAACAGATATCAAGCAAGAATTACAGTTACAATATTTCTTTGTGAATATAAAGTTTCATATCTAATATATCTTTTATCATAACTAATGAAAACTATAAATATGACTATATATTATTCAACTCCATCAAAGACACCAGAAAGATATAATATTTCCTAAGTAAACAGGAAGTGCATTGTATGCAACTTCCAAAGTTCTAGAAATGACAGAGACCTCTCGCTGCCTGCACAGTCATCCAAAGTTCTTCTGTAACTTTGGGGCATCCATCTAAAGTCTATAGGTCCATAATATCTGGCAGACTTTTCAGTGAAGCAGGAAATTTGAAGATCTGTTCTTCCTTGTAGAGGCAAAGTTCACCAGTTGCTTTCTTCTGTGTCCTGCAGAATGTCTGGCAATTTCTTCTGTGACAGGAACCCTGAAGGATCATCCCTTCTTCTTTTTTTTTTTCTGAGACAGGGTTTCTCTGTAGTTTTGAAGCCTGTGCTGGAAGTAGCTCTTGTAAACCAGGCTGGCCTCGAACTCACAGCTATCTGCCTGTCTCTGCCTCCTGAGTGCTAGGATTAAAGGCTTGTGCCACCACCGCCCGGCAGACCATCCCTTCTTTAGGAAAGTTCATCAATCACTTTTCTGTCGGTCTTGCATGTGCAGTTCATACAGCATATCATCAAACAGTTCAGGAAAGACCAGTTTCTTGCCCAAATGGCTAGCTTTGTCATATTGAAGGCAAATTCCTTAATGAGTTTCTTCAATGTCCATCAACCTCTGTGAAGTAATTGGTGCTGCCAGAAGCAGAAACATCTCACTGTTGAGATCAATCCAAGTTCTTAAAACCTTTTAAATGCCATATTCTGTAGGTCTTTGAAGTGTTGAGGATTATCTATCTAACTGAATATATCTCTGTATACCCAGAAAACCTAGCTAACATGATTAAAAGTTTGGTTACTATAGATGACTCTCTATTAACCTGTGCTTCTTAATTATACATTACATTTTAAAATGAGCAGCATAAAAATGATACCTTAAACACAAGTATGTAAACATATCTATCTATCTATCTATCTATCTATCTATCTATCTATCTATCTATCTATCTACAGTTTAACACAATCAACCTTAAATTTGCATCAATAGATTAAAATCCATACTAATGTAAAGTATTTATCTCTATATCATATCCTTCTTATTTGTAACAATTAACCATTTATAACTAAATGAATTAAATTAAATTGAAAATAAACATTTATAAGCAATCATTTTCGGATTTGGGCAGTGTTTTTATCAAACTGCTTTGGGCTGTTGGTTGAGTGAAGTGTTTTTAGGGTTCAGAGACCTTTTAGGGGATTATGTTTCGTCAAAACACATTAGCCTGGAAGGATCCATAGGATCTCATCTCTTGTGGAAACAAAAGCAGAACCTCTTTTCCAAGCAATATATTCATAGACTCAAATTTTGTAGTCAAGATACCTTTAAAATATATATGTTCCCAAAATACAAAAACAAAAGCAAAAATAAGCCCGGGGGTGGTAGCACATTCCTTAAATCCTAGCACTCAGCAGGCAGAACTTTGTGAGTTCGAGGCCAACCTGCTCTATGAGAATTAGTTCCAGGAGAGGCTTCAAAGCTACAAAGAAACCTTGTCTCAAAAAACCAAATATATATATATATATATATATATATATATATATATATATATATATATATATGTTCATTTATGTTCATTCATCTTAGCAGTCCCCAAAATTAAATGTCTCTTAGCAGTCAAAAAATTTTAAAAAGCACTATAATATACATAATCCAGATTCTTTGTGTATTCTCCATCTTTCTATGTCCCATTATGATTTTTTATTCCATTTTTAAGAACCTCAGTTTAATACCCTTAAATTATTATTTTTTATTTATGACTCTGTCTATCTTTTATCTTCTCTGTCTTAAGCCTATGAATATTTATCAACCTTACTGTGGCCCATTTAGAGATTGTTTTGTCTGAATCTGTCTTTACTGTGTATCTATAATATTTTTCTGACCAGGAGCATTTTTTAAAATGCTAAGTGGGCTGGGTCTGGACTGATGCTGCAGTTTTGCCTGTTTTCTCTACCCTGTCCAATATGGCAGAAATATGTTCACAGCCTCTGAAAGCCATGTTCACTACCCCAGCTCCAGGGACACAGCAAGTCTTTGTCACCATTAAGCAATTAGTGGCAAGCTGCTCACAAACCCCATTTATGTGCTATAGAGCAGGAACTCCCCAAAGAGCCAGAGCTATTCATGCTGCCAACACTAACCAGCGAGCCCTCTCTGAAATATGCTATGCCTCTGTTCACTGCCAGCAAGCAGAACCTATCTGAAAGAAGTGTTGCTACTAAGAAGCTGAAATTGACTTCCATTTTTGTGGGTCCAGAAGCACTTTTTAAAATTTTCTTTGGCTTTATGTGGATGTATGTTGCTAAAAGATGGTCATCATTTTGCAAATTAAGACTGCGCATTTATTTCCCAGGCACCCAGACCCAAATAATCACACAAAAACTATATTAATTACAACACTGCTTGGCACATGACTCAGGCATATTCTTAGCTAGCTCTTGTATCATAAATTAACGCATTTCTACTAATCTGTGTATCTCCACGAGGCTGTGGCTTAGGTTCTGGCATTGTTCTCCTTTGGTAGCATCTGCCTGACTCTGCCTTCTTTCTCCCTGCATTCAGTTTAGTTTACTAGCCTACCTAAATTCTGCCCTGCCAAAGGCCAAAGCAGCTTCTTTATTAACCAGTGGCAATAAAGCATATTCATAGCATACAGAGGGGAATCCCACATCAGTACAACAAGGTGCTCAAGAAGAAGCTTCAGAGTGGATATCCAGACCTTGCAGAGTATTTAGGAAATTGTTAATATAGGCCACCTTTCTCTGTACCTAGACACATGGACACCAAGAACAGTACCTGGCACTGCTGAACTGGCTTCATGCATATGATGTTAGTTTTCAGGCATGTAGATTGAGAGAGATGTGAATTTATGAGGATTTTCACCTAAATATCAAAAGAAAGCTTTTGAGGCCAGTCACTATGGATTAAGGCAAGATCCCTGCAAATAACCTATTCAAGAACAACACCTGTGGCATAATTCAGTCCATAATGATATAAGAGCTATATTCTTTACTATAATGTCTTTTTGAGTGCATGTGTCGAGAAGTTACATCATATTTATTTTCTGGAGATGAATATGTTGAAGATTGGTTTTTCTGTTTTTGTGTTTATTTTGTCTGATTTGGGTTTTGATTTTCCATAGTTCTCATAAAGAGTTCCCAATATATATCTGGCTATGTGCAGGGACTCTGGCATGTGCAGGTGCTGTGCGACACTATTCCTGGAAAGGTGTGAACAAACATCCACTCACCTCAAATAGGGAGCTGGCAGCAAACAAAAGTATTGGTACCAACAAAGCTGAAATGGTGAGTGCATGGGTTTTATGGGGTTTATTGTAGGAGCAGAAATGACTCAAAGATGCATCACAAAGCTAAGCTTGTCCCAGCATGGGTGACAATTCACAAAAGCTAGAAATCTGAAGCACACTCTTCAACGGGTTGAACAGTGTGCTCTCCCGGAGACTCAGTTGGTCTGAGGAAGGTTCTCTGCAATCTTTGCTGCTTATTTACACAGGCAGGAGCAGTGTGCATGTGTTAATGAATCTGGTCAGTTTTGAGAACTTCAGGAAGCTCTTTTGAGTAGTTCTCTTCCTGTCTTAATGTGATTCCCTGCATGATGAGTTTTTCCTTCTCAGAGAAAACTGTTACAGAGCAGGAAAGGTGCTAGAGGGGAAAGGAAAAAAGAGAGAGTACGTAGAGGAGAAAAGAGAGAAGGAATTAAGGAAAGAATGAAGAAAATGAGAAGAGATAAAAGAGGATAAGAAAGGGAAGAGAATGAGAAAGAGAAAAGAGGAATAGAATTTTAGAAGAATCACAGAATTTAGTCTCCTGATTTTACTGTAAAACCCATGAAAGTGAGGCACCCTTTCTAACTGAGCGCCCTGGGCTTTCACTCCCATTCTTGTTTATATCAGATGTTAACCAAGCTCCAGCTCTTGCTTGCTTTACTAGCCCAGCAATTCAGCCTGCTTGACATAATAGAGCACCATAGTCTCGATTAGTTGTATGGACAAATGAAAAAGGTTTAATTCTCACAGTTCTAAATGCTAAATAACCATGAGAGCCGGTGGTGGCTCTGGTTGGCTCTGGTGAGAGCCTTCTAGTGTTTTCATCATGAATGGGTGAGTCATTCATTAGACCCCACCTCTCACTGCAGGACTATGGACTGTAGTAGCTGCTGGAGTAAGATGTGTCATTTTATTTAGTGGTGTGGTCACTATTGCATTGCCCATGTTCCAGTAAATAAACCCATTCCCACTCGTGTCAACAGCTAAAATCAGACTCTGTGTGTCGCACATACATTTAATCACACCAACCCTGGAAGGAACCTTGCTAACTACAGCAGTAGTGTGCTCATGAGTTCAACCACTATGCTGAAGGAGACCACCACACAGTGGGGGCTTCCTCCTGGACACTGGATTATGCACAAACCACACCCAAACACCTATTTTTACAAAGATATTCTTTATTAAGTGGGGAAGAAAAGTTAAAGTGATTGCTTTCTGCCTGTTTCAGAAATCAGCAGCAAATGACCTTGCAGGTGTCATTTTTACTAGGGGAAGAAGGGCAGGTCCATGTAAGAATTGGCAAGGATACAGTTGTAAAGGAGATAGGTAAAGGGAGAAAAGGGGAATGGGGCAATGGGGAGGGGGTATTTGTCCAGGAGGAACAAAGGCTGCCTCTCGATAGACAGGAGATAGATTGTGCCTCATAGGCAAAGGACAGTTTGTAAAGGTAAAGGGGAAAATCCTGAGTTAGGATGTGGTGTTTCATTTTAATTGAGCATGTTAATTAAGTGAGCCAAAGGGGGCTTTTGATTGGTGGACCTTGGTAGACAGTCTCTTAGCTTCAGGAATGTATCCTAATGTTTTTTAGCAAGGCAGAGGGAATGGGGGAGGAGGGCAAGGCCTGACAGAGATGCATGCTTGAGTGGGTTAGTGTCCCTTCACATGCAGTATTCAGAAGAGAGTTTTACATTAGTCCTCCCTTCCAGTAATGGGCTTTTGTGTCCTCTGTCAGGTTCCTTTGCTTCAAAGCACCCTGTGTCGTGTATCTAAAACCAGAAGTCTGAATACGTCTTTAAATGTACTAGTTTCTGATAGAAAAATATGTATATATGTATTCTAAATACTATGGCAATTTTCTTTGACTGTTTTCCATGTACAGCCATCATTTTTATCATCATGATTATTATTCAATATACTGTCACCATCATCATCATTATCATCATCATTTTATGGTAATTGACCTTTTGGCTTTGTATTTACCGCATGTGTTCCTGGGGCCCTCTGAAACCAGAGAAAGTGTTGAATATACTGAAACTGTGCTTATAGACAGTTGTGAGATGATGCCGTATGAGTCCTGGGAACTGAACCCTAGTCTGTTGGAAGAGCAGCCAGTGCTCCCAGCTATTGAGCCATTTCTTCAGCCCAACATTCATCCTTTCTAGTGTCTGTAGTAGGACAACGAGGCTCATAGCTGTGGTTTTCCTTTCTAAGTCTTCTTCAAGTTTCCCAGATTATTGTATTTTAATGCAAACAATAAATTTTAGAATTCCATTTAGAGGACTGTTAACCATTGTTTATTCAAAGATTTGAAACATTAGAATTTTAAATTTTTAGTTATAGAACTTTTAGCAAAAAAGCTTCCTTTGGTTTTCCCTTCATGGTTTTTGTTCCTCTTCTAGGCTCTCTCATCTGTTCTCTCATCACTGGGTCACCTTTAAGTGGCTGAAAGTGCAGGTTTAGCTTCCTTCTAGAATAGGCAACATCAGACAACTGTTGCCAGACTCTGAGCTCCTTTTTTTTAAAAAAAATATCGTTATTTTATATTATAATAATTCATACAAGAAAGATACAGAAGATCATACTGATTAAGCCAAGTCAAAATATGAATTCTTTATTAGCTTATGGCAAAGAGCAGGCACATGCATCAACATCCCTTGATGCTCAAGCTCAGGGGTACAGAATTTTTAAAGGCAAAAACCACGAAGTTCAGAGTTTACATAATTGTTAGATGATGGTTAGCATAACCTTGGAACATTTATTTCTAGGAGAGTATAGTAACAGTTCTAGACATGACAATTATTTTCGAGTTTTATCTTCTCTAGTTTTTTTTTAGCTTATGTTAAGTTTGGATAAACATTAATTATTTCGGTTAATACATCTGGACTATGGAAATCGCAATTGGTTTCCTAAGGTAGATGTTAGTGGTGGATAGAGAGATAAGAACTGTCTAAGCAAACCCAAAATGGAGTCTGGACAAGGTAGTGTTACGCTAGACATTGCAATGTTTCTGTGAGTGCATATGTGAGTTATCATGTGCATGCAGGAGCCTGTGGAGATGAGAAGAGTATGTCTGATCTTGTGGAGTTAGAGTTGCAGACTACTGTGAGCTGGCATGTGGGTGCTGGGAATTGAACCTGTGGCCTCTAAGGAACAGTAATCACTCTTAATCTCTGATCCAGACTCTGAGTTTCTTAACTTTTTCAACCTAAGTTGCATTTGTTCTTTTTTGTTTTTCATTAAACCAGCTCTTGCTGTCTCAAGCAGTATCATCAACACATCTCTTAATCTTAACAGTTATCTGGTTAGGGATCCTACACTGGGTGAATGGGCTGTATCTCTGGTCTACCTACTAGATATACTGAGACTCAAAAACATTTGAGCCCTGGGAATACAGACTAGACTGAACAACACAGCGTAAGAGTATTCCACAAATGGCAAACCCAAGCAGCAACACGGCTCACTGGGTAGCAGCACTGTCACGCAGGCCCAGACACCCAAGTTTGATTCCTAGAACCCACATAAAAGTGGAGGAGAGAACCAGTACCATCAAGTTGTCCTATGACCTTCAGATGTGCACTGTGGCGTCCCCTGCTCCTAACACATAAATTATAAACTTAAACAAACATATTTTGTTATTCATAGTTTAATAAAAATTACGCGAATGAAATAGCTACTATGGCATATTAAACTCACAGGTGTATGCTTTCTTAGATGAACAGTCTTCAAGATAAAATTGTCTTCCATTCAGGTAATGACAACTATGATTCTTCTTTTCTGAATCATTAATTCTGTATAAAAACAGTAAAAAAGAAATCAGAAATCAAGAGGTGGTCACCGCACATAGCATTTCTTATCTCAAAGTTAGAATTAGCTAAACTGAAACAAGCATGGGACAAAGAAGAAAAATATTACTGGAAGGAAGCAAAGAGCCATGATGGAGTGGGGTGGGGGTGGAGTGATTTAATTGCAAGTCAGCAAGCTTAATGGAACCATCAGGCACATGCTAATCTTATACTGTCTGAGATAACAGAACTGTGAGTCCACTAAAAAGGAAACGGCACAAAGGTTAGAGTTACATACTTCTAAGTGTAAGTGTCTCCAGGGAGTCCAGTAGAATAAAAACACACATGTTTCATAGGTGAGAATGCTTGAAGCTATCATGTTTTCTCTATTATTGTACACTGCTGCTTCCATAGCAAAGCTCTCTCCTTCTCACTGGATGCTCCTTCCGTGCCACACACAGGACACACATGTACAACAATCCCACTACCCTCAGCAAGGTCCAAACATTGCACTTACTTGGTTTGCTGTATTTTGGTGCTATTTTCGCACAGCCAGGACCCATCTGTTTCATCTATGTTGGCGATAATCCACCCTTGAATTTCAAACAAGAGCAAGTTTTCCTGTTGAGCAAAGAAAAATCACAATCCATAACTGCTTATGTAATCCTAATCAAAATTTTCTTTTCCTTTTTAAATATATATATATATAGATATATATTTAACATTTGAGACAGAAATTTACCCTATAGTCCAAGCTAGTCTGGAAACTCACTGTATCAACCAAACTGGCTTCAAATTCAGGGTGGTTCTCCTGTCTTACCCTTCCAAGTGCTGGGGTTAAGGGAATGAGTTTCTAGCCTAGAGGATCTGCTCTTTTTTTACTAAACAGCAGCTTTGGGTCTCCCCAGGCCTTGCACAAGGAGAACATTCCTGTGGGAGCTCATTTGTTACTTTTGTTTTCATGTAACATTATACATCGTGATGCTGCAGACAACTCTCTACTTTCTCATCCAGGAAAAATAGTAAATCATCATTAGTTCCATCACAGGCCTTCCAGAACATTCAGTTTGCTAGATCTTCATGACCAGTGCTCTCAGAGCAAACAGTTACAAAGAAACAGGAAACTAGGAGCCTCTGACCCACCAGCTCTGCTTTGGAGTCTATTTCCACAAGGTGAGAGTTCCATTCCTCACAGGAAGAATGACTGTCTTCCCAGGTTTTTATTTCACGAAAACCATGATAGAAATTGTTTCCAAAAGCAATCCAGTCAAGTGAACAAAGGTAACAGGCACCATCTAGGAAACACACACATGTGAAATGGGTGCCCAATACTAGAATAACCATCATTAATGCAACTACTAGGCTTTTGTAAGACTTGTGAATACTTCTTACAGAGTGAAGCTTCATTAATGATTTTGCTGGTGCCACAGGTTAATGCAAGCTCCAAGGATGCTCAGCAGACCTCCCATGAGCTACACTACAGTCCTAAGCACTATATAAAAGTGCTCAGTAATATTTACACTATCCTTATCTGATAACAAATTTATCAGATATGATGACAAATTTTTGTTTTAAAATTTTCTACATAAACATCAGTATAAATTGATTTCTGTAAAGAAAACAAGTTTCAATATTATTTTTGACATAATGATGTATAAATATGCAATGGTAAGTGATATAACTATATGAATAGGAAAAAGCAGTTACTGAAATGATTCTCAATCTGCAGTTATTTTTATGAAGAATGCCTCTGGATGCACAAAATTAAAATACATAGGAAGCTTTAGACTGGTATTCTCAGTATTTAAGAAATATACATTTCATTTTCATTTCTATAATATTTATAATCATCCATTTTCCCTCAGAAAAATGAGGGCAGTTACACCTCTGTCTCTCATGTCATACAATTATTTACATGGCAGCATGTGCTTATGAAACATAAATTATATTTCTTTATTTTGTTAATTTATTGAAATAATATTGTTCCAACAGAAAAATATTGTATAGATAATATATGTCTAAGAAAGTATATAAAAATTGATAAAGCTCCTATGTAAGATATCTGACATCACCCACCTCCTACTAACATTCCTTAAACCTGCTGAACAGCCCTAGTCTGCACTTTTCCCCTGGACTCTATATTCTGGCCACAACTTCAGCAGAGCACAAGAGCTGTTGGTACAATAGGTGCAAATGTAGGCTACTGTATCCCCTAGTAAATATCAACCCTGAGACCAAAGAAAATGTAAAAATTCTTGCAGGATAAATAACACAGTAAAAGAATAACATGACTCTCCTTTGGTTAAATGGCGTGTATCAAATTTTGAGCTGAAGACCAAAGAGTTTGAGGGGAATGGTCATTATATCCTCATGATCCATGGAGACAAAGTAGGAGAGGAGAATGGTGAGCCAGAGACATTGTGTCCATGTTGGCCACGACAAGAAAAGACCTCAAACTATATAAAATGAACAGCTTAACAAATGGTGCCGAGAACACAGGATAGTGAAACATAAAGATGCTGAAGAAAACTTATAGGTAAGATCATTTGAAACCTCTTGGGAGCAAGACCAAGAGACAAGGAAAGGAAAGACAGTTCATTATTTTAAATTATTTCATTGTATGCTATCTTTAACAGTTTGCTTGAAGAGCTTAGGTAAACTTTAGCAGCTCTTTCCTAGTTGGAGTTGGAATTGTCTATTTCTCCCAGGCTCTTTCCATTCTTTCCAGTGTAAGCTGCTTAATGCCTCCTCAACACCTTAGGCAAACATGGTTCAGATGCATATCACTGCCTTTTTCTGATGACAGTAGATACAAATTTTCAGCACAGGCTGACTTTTATCATATCATTTTTTTCCATTCAGTATGTTTTCAACACATCCTCATTGTAGAAGCACTTAATTTTTTTCCTGTTGATTCATATCCCATGGCATGATGAGACAATACCTTGCCTTAATCAGCATTACTATTGCTGTGATGAAATACTCTAACCACAAGAACTTAGAAAGGAAAGGATTTATTTGGCTCCTACTTTCTTATCGCTTTTCCTCATCAAAAGAATTAATGACAGGAACTCAAACAGGGCAAGAACTTGGAGGCAGAAACTGATGCAGAGGCAATGGAGGGATGCTGCTTACTAGCTTGCTATTTTTATTACTGATTTGCACAAGAGGGATTACTAATAACCACAAGACATAGTCAATACTAAGCTGTCTTAAAATCTCATTTACCAATGCTATTAATCAAACTCTTCAATTTAGACCCCAGAAGATTTTAGAACAAGGGCAGAAAGAAGCCATATTCCTTGCACAAATGCCATAAGAATGGTCCCTAGGCTACTTGTTACTACTCTTCTCCCCTGAGACTCCTTGTACTTATCCATCACTATTTATATCACTCTTAACACTGCTGTACATATTTCTACTAGCATGGTCCATTAAGCCCTACTTAAGGCATCCAGCTGCTTTCCTAATCCAAATTCCTGCAGTCCACATTCCCCTAACAAGCAAAATGGTTAGGACTATCATGGCAATATGTTACTCCCTTGTATCACTTCTGTTTTAGGATTCTCTAGAGGAACAGAACAGATAAAATAGCTATGTTTATATGTATAATTTATTAGAGTGGCTTACAGGCTGTGTTACAGTTTTTCCAAAACTATCTTTTAACAGAAAATCCAAGAAACCAGTAGAACAGTCTACAAGGCTGGATGTCTTAACTGATCTTTAGTATACACAAGAATACTGAAGAAGTAGGCTTTTATGTCAGTAAAGGAATGGACTTGCCATCAATAGTGAGGGCAAGCAGGTAAGAGCAAAAACTTCTATTTTTTCATGTCCTTGATATAGGCTGCCACAGGAAGTTGTGCCACAGATTAAAGGTGGATCTTACCCCATCAAAATAACTAAATTTAAGTTGTGTCTTCCCATTTCAAATCATTTGGTTAAGAAAAACACCTCAGACCTGATGTATACCCAAATGTTTGTGTTTGAGTTAACTCCTGATGTAGTCAAGTTGACAACCAAGAATAGCCAGCATACTTGTTGACCATTGACCTGGTGACAGCTGTTTTGAATGTTTAGAGTTACAAGACATTATGACGAAATGTTTAGAAATATCTGTATACAATCATTTGTGGACACGGTTTTCTTTCCCCTTATTCACATGCATAATTGTAGAATTCATGAGAATGTATACCAGGACTGTTTTCTCTTTGTACTAGGAATAAGCTCACCTAGGATTATTTTCTAATAAATTGATCTTTATTTTCGGGCAACAGCATAATGAAAAATTTATATTTAGTATTCAACAAATTTAAATCTCAAATTTTTCCTAATAGGAATTTTTTAAACCCACATATACTTGTAGTCTTTGGGGATTTTGTTTTCAGATTCTCTTTTCTTAGAATTAATCCATGTGAGTTTCTCCCTGGTAAGGGACTGAATGAATAACACTGTATCAGCCTTTCATGGTTCATCAATATTGGTGGAAATGGGAAGATTTTTGGTCCATTAATGAAAAGACCTAGAAGTGACCCCTACAGAGTTAATACTCACCAAAATCCTTAGGGTTAATACTCACCTTCCTCCTTAGGAAGCAGAGGATGAAGAGGTGAGCTTTTTCTGCTTTGCTCTTGGCTAGAAAATACTAGGGCACAATTTGAGGCAGCAATTAGTAGTGTTTAGGATATGATCATTGGGGTGCTGTGAAATAGTTTCCACAGGGAGTCAAACTATCATCATATTGCTGAAGGCACAACTGGTGTAGGAGGTTCTTCTGTTCATGTGTTGCTTTCATTTGTTAATGAATAAAGAAACTGCCTTGGCCTTTTGATAGGGTAGAACTTAGGTAGGTGGGGAAAACAAAACTGAATTCTGGGAGGAAGAAAGCAGAGTCAGGGAGACGCCATGGATCCTCTGCCTGAGATGGACGCTGGTTAGAATCCTTTCCAGTAAGCCACTGCCACGTGGCGATATACAGATTAATAGAAATGGGTTAAATCAAGATGTGAGAGTTAGTCTCAATAAGACTAGAGGCTAGAGCAAATGGACCAAGCAGTGTTTTAATTAATACAATTTCTGTGTGGTTATTTCTGGTGTAAGCTACCTGAGCAGCAGCTGGGACAAACAAGCAGACCCTCCTCCCTGCAACACACAACTACTACAACACAAAGGAATTCCATAATTACTTACATTTTGGAAGTAATATCCCCATGGTTGTCATAAGCACCACACACAAGGCTCCAAGGATGCCAGTTACTATTTTCCATACTGTTGTTTTCAGACCTGAAAAGAAAAACAGTGACAATGAATGAGGTTCAAACTTTCAGGTAGGTAGTGATGATCCAGTCTGCCTCCATTTTACGATTTAAAGACATCTTATAGAAAATACAAACTATGTTCATTCCTATTTATGAACAATCCTTTGTTTCTTAAGGATTTGTCTATGCTTAACCTGTAACCTTAACTACAAATGGTTCTGTACTGCCTGTTCCAGGAATGGCAATCATGTCTTAGTTTCAAAATTTTTTTACAACCATCTTGCAACCTTACCTCTGTTTCAAAAGGTTGTGTGACCATGTATGACTATCTTGTCATGACTACCTG
>PVIU01028177.1:0-19362 GCA_004026605.1 Ondatra zibethicus | reverse complement strand
ATAAAATTATTTGTTGCTACTTCATAACTGTAATTTTGCTACAGTTATGAGCTGTAATGTAAACATCTGATATGCAACCCACCGTTAAGAACCACTGGAGTAAGGGATGCTGAGAAGGCCCAGCCCACCCAGACTGCTTGCCTGTAGTGCATACAGAGAGCCCCTGAGCTACACATCAATGTACCAGCTGCCCTCTCTCCTGCAGCTCAGCTGTCCTGTTTGCCTCACCTCTTCCAAGCTGTTATTGACCGAGGTTATCTCCGGAGATTAGGCTACTCCTCCTGGGACATCCATTTAAATGATAAGATGTGTCGTCCCCAAGTCACTGGGCGTTACCTCATCTTCAATATTCCTTATGGCCACTGTGGCACCATCAGGCAGGTAAGAGGCTGACAGCGAAGCGATGCCCTTCATGGATAGAGTCCAAGAAGGGAGGCTTAGAAAAATTAAACTTCCTGTTAAAATGTGTGGAAGGTAGGGGAAGAAGCTGCTTCGTTTCTGAAGCAGCTCACTGATTTGTCTGATGTTCTACCATTTGGAGAATTTCAGACACACACTCATCCTGAGAAGATGCAGAACGAGTGTTGAGTGCAGTGACATGGACAGTGTGTTGGGTGTGATGGCTAGACAGGTGATGACTGAGTTGACAATAATCTCCCAGTTTCAAAGCCAGCATTTCTCATAACGTGCTTCTTGACTGAACGTTAGAACATATCTACCATGAGTAAGCTAGGGTGCTGGGAATGAAGGAGGACAGGTTGTGTGTCTGCTGTGTCTCTAACTATATGTTCCACTCTGTAGAAAGCAAACATATAGGATATTCTGGAGCAATTAAATATAGGTGTCTATTTAATTCTCTGCAACCACCTTCTTAGCTCATGAAACAATGGCATTGACATTAAGTACACCATGTATATATGAAGGAACTGTTCTGCCATGACACCCCTATCAGTATATTTGGCAGTGATGTGACCCAAAACAGGTTCCTGACACTGTTTTCCTGCTTCCCTGTTTCTCCATATGCAAAAGGCTCACCTGACACTGTGGAGGTTGCATTCATGCAAACCGACCACGTGATGCATCTAACATAAGCTTGCTTCAATTTTGTCTGCTGTTTTACAGAAAGTGGTCATTTGTATCCTTTTTATTCTGAAAATTGTAATTCTTAACTGAGAGATTTCTGCCCCTGAAGCCAAGCCAGAAGCTCCCCCTGTCTAGGAGGAAGGCGGCCCCTGGCAGAAAGTCTCTGGATCTGAGTCACACGTGCTTCACAAATGTTCCTGAGCAGGCTGGGCTTCTGGGCATGCACACAGGGCATCTGAAGAAGTCCAAGTGGTGGCTCCTGCCCATCATGCTGTCTGTTCCACTCTGGCCTATGTACTCTGCTGGAGGTGATGTGTGGTGGATACAAGCTAGAGGCAAGGCTAGGAGCCCAGGCTGGCAGGGTCAGACCTGGGCTCACCTGTGGACAAAACTAGCTTGGAGTCAAGGGCAGAGAAGATCCATGATCCAAGTTAGATATGGTCAGAGGGACGGGGTTCCAGTGGGCATTGAATGTGTGGAGGAATTGAAAAGAGAGGAAACACCATGCAACCATAATGGATCTGCAGCCGAACTCAAAGTTCTACAGATTGGTGATTACAGGAGGGAAGGAGCAGTCCTCACTCAAGGGACAGCCCCTAACACACACACACACACACACACACACACACACACACACACTCATTCCTAGCGTTACCACAGTGGTCTAGTCAGTGACTCCCACCCGCAGGTTGGTCATGAAGCTGGTGCCTGGCGCATATGGGAAGGAAAGGACCCCACCGTGGAAAAAGAGTAGCATCAAGGCTCCAGGTCCACTACCTGCCGATTCTCTCATCTTCACAGGACCATCAAGGCTCTCTCAGCTTCTCCAACTCCATCAGAGGCAGAACTCAAGGACACCCTGGCCGAGTCATCGTGAGGCACAAGGTGCCCCAGGTGAAGTTCACCTGCAAAGTGGATGGCCAGTCTGCAGTGGAAATTGTGCATGGGAGTGACACTCAGAAGGACGATGTCAGCTACGATGTGTCGATTTCAATCCTCCAGTCGCCTGCATCCCAGAATATGGGGTTTGGATCTCCACCTTATACCCATCAGAGGGAAGAGGTCTTCCTCCAGGCCACCCTCCACAGCCACAATCCCAATCTGAGGCTCATTGTGGATACTTGTGTGGCTTCTCCTGACCCCAGTGATTTCACAACTGTCAAGTATGAACTGATTCAGGAAGGGTAAGGAACATGGAAACTCTCCCTAGTAGGTGTTAAATGTACATGGTTTTTCTCTGGGGAACCTGTAGTGTCTGAACCTGGAGTTTAAGTCAGAAGGGTGTAGGATAGCTATACCAGACATCCTACAGATCCTTACAAGACACACTACATGTCTCTATCAGATATCCTACATGTCTCTACCACACATCCTGCATGTCTCTACCAGACACTGATCTAGATGGAGCCTAGAAAACCTCCCTTGACTCCTGAAAGACCTCATTCAGTACTTTGCTAGGCACCCCATCTTTTCTGGCCTAATCCTCCCTTCCTTTCTAATTTCCCTCCCCCAGGACAAATCTTCAGGACTTTGGCTCACACTGATAAGTCAATGTATTTTCCCAAGCTAAGGTCTTAGTTAAACCAGCCAGATGTCTTCGAGCTCGTTTGGTTCACCAAGTGACTTGCCAACTGAGAACCTTGGCAAGTTGTTTGCCTCTGTGGCTCCTTCATATCTTATCAGGTGTTATTGCATATCTTTCTCTGGGGACATTACACACATGTCTATTTTCTCCAAATAACACAAAGGACACCCCCCCATTTCATCAAAGTCCATCTTAGTGAACCAGTAAGTTCTCTGGGCTTATTTGCAGAAGCATGAGTAAGGAGTTATATAGGTGACCCCATGTGTGCCACCCCAGCATAGATAACACAGCTCTGTGCATCTTGCTGAATGATGTGGATTATGGAGCCCCTTTCAGTAAACCTTCTACCTCTCAAACCCCTGTGCTGCTGAGATCACAAGAAGCTAGGGTTGGGTAGGAGGGAGTGGCTGGAATCAGCCGAGGATCTAATGACCTTTCCGTTCCCTCCCTGTATGAAGGAATGATAATGGCCTGGTTTCAGGGTCTCCTAAGAATGGATGATCCCAGCTGCTCTGCTTTCGAGTTGCCAGTGGTCATGCCTGGAGGACAGGGGCTAAATGCTCATGAAGGGATAACTGGCGACTAGTTAAGAAACTTGTTTACTCAGTGACAGCTTTAGTGTGGTAAGAGCCACAGCAGCCTTAGGCCCATGGGGAACAGTGTGGCACCTGTTGCCAAAGATCAACAGAGAAGCAAGACAGCACCTGCCACAGGTTTCTGTGAGCTGTGGCAGGAGATGCATAGACTAGAGGGCGCTCCAGAGGGAGAAGGCTCTTGCCTTCTGACCCCTCTTATGGTCATATATTTAATGTGAGAAGTTCAGTTAGGTGTCAGAATGTCACAACTAGCACACTGTTCTCCTTGCTTTAGGCTTAATTTGTTCCCCTTCTCTGGCCTTTAAATCTTTGGTTGATTAGACATCTTGAAAAGTTATATGCATTTTAATACTATAAATCCTTCCAAGTGTTGCCTTAGCTGCATCCCACAAATTTTGGTAAGTTAGGTATTGTATTATTTACGTTTCTATTGCTGTGACAAAACATGGTGACCAAGGCAACTTGTAAAGAGAGTGTTTAATTTGACTTATGGTTTTAGAGGGTTAGGGTTCACAATGGCAGAGTGAAGGGACAGAGGCAGGAAAAGTGGAGAGCTTACATCTCCATTAAAAAGTAGGAGGCAGACAGAGACACAGGGAATGGCACTAGCCTTTTGAAACCTCAAAACCTACCCCCAGAGACACACATCCTCCAACCAGGCTTCCCCAAGAGTTCCACCAACTGGGGACCTAGCATTCAAAAGTGAGCCTCTGTGGGCTCTTCTCACCCAATCCACCACAGGCACAGTTCTTGCAAAACGGTCTTAGATTTCTCTTAGGACATTTTTGATACAAAAGTTGCCTGAAAATATACTGTCTACTTGCACGTATTTGAGAATTTCCCAGAAAGATTGCTGTCATTAATTTTAAGTTTAATCCCAGTGGTACCTGACAATGTATTTCTATCCTATTAAGACTATTAAAGTTTTTCTTATGGGCTGGAATATGGTCTGTCCTAATGAACGTTCTACCTGGATTGAGGAGAATGTGCATTCTGCTGTGGTTGGATAGACTGTTTAATTAATGTCAACAAGATCTAGTAGATTGCTAGTGTTCCTCAGGTCACTATACCCTTACTGCATTCCTCCCCACTGGATCTACGGTTGAGAGACGGATAGTGAAGCATCCAGTTACTGCAGTGGGTTTGTCAGTATCACACTTCAGTTCCCTTTGCTTCCCATATTTTAATGCTCTGCTTGCGGGTGCATTATATTAATGATTATTATATTGGGATAAAGATTGCTCCTTACCTCGATTATCTTGGGTAAGGATCTGCTCGTCGAGAATTGACCCTTTCTTTTGTTGTTACAAAGCACCCACCTTGTCCCTGACACTTGTGCCCGCTCTGAAGTTTGTTCTGAGCAGAGGAGCAGCTGCCATGCTGCCCTCTACCCCATCTCAGTGTTGGTGTCTGTGTATTGACAGCGACTGTCTTGTAAGGACCATGTAGCTGGATGTTTTGTGGATTCTCCTGTAAGCTATTCTCTGTCTTTACATTGGTGTAAATATGAACCATTCATATTTAATGTTCTTATCCATGCAGTTGGATTAGAATCCACCACCATTCATTACGTTTGTCTTATGTTCTTTCCCTGCCCTGTTCCTACTTTTTCTAACTTCTCTGATTTTTTTGAACTATACATTTACATAGCAACACTTTATCTCCTCTTAATATACCACTTATGTCACCCTACAACTTACAATCTACTTTCTTTGGGTAGTGTTGGGAATTGAACTCAGAGCATTGGGATCCTAGGTAACCAAGCACTCATCCACTGATCTGCATTACCAGGCCTATGATAAACTTTTTAAATAATCTAAGTGCATTTTTAAATGTTACATCCACCTATAATCTTCCCTTTGGCAAAATAGGGTAGACCTAGAAGGCAAAGGTTACAGCTAAAACCTTGACTTGTTTTTCCTGTATTTAAATGTCACCCTTCTGTTTATGACCAGGTATAGGGTTTCCATTCACAATGGTGTTGGAACCGTAGGTGGAGGTAGGAGTAGTAGCATAGTAGTATAGTAGTGTAGTAGTAGTTGTTCCTTCACAAAAGGGAGGGTAGTGCGAAGATCTCCTTTTGGCATTCAGAACCTGAGAACCCAGCCTGGTTACGTGGGTTGAAGGAAATTTGTCATGTGTTAGTTAACCTTTTAGGTCTGGGTTTTCCTTTTTGTCAGGTGCATCAAAGACAATTCCTACTCCAACCTTCACACCCCTGGGAAGAACGTGGCCCAGTTCAAGTTCAATGCCTTCAGCTTCCTCAAAAGCTACGATGTGGTCTACCTGCAGTGTAAGGTTGCTGTCTGCAAAATCGGGGACCTCTCTTCCCGATGCTCACAAGGCTGTATGAGGCGAGGGAGGAGAGGCACAGGCTCTGCAGAGGCCAGCGAAGAACCAACTGAGTACTTCCAAACAATGGGGCCACTGAAGATCCACAGAGCAGGTCATCAGAGCAAGGCCCTGGTGTGATCTTTCTCGCTGTCACACAAATTTGTCGGAAAACTGGAAACAAGGTCTGTATCTTACCAGGAAGCAATGTTTGGTCACTCAGAAGCCAGACTCTGGCAGCACTGTCTACTCTATCCATTGAGATGGGCAGGAGAAGCCAAGGGATTTCTTCACTGGGGTTTGTCACTAACCAATCCTGAGCACTAACTTCTAAGGCAGTTTGTCTGCTTATAGGCGAAAAAGGAAAATAAAGAATGCTCATTCTATTATACTTCACTCTCAAGACCTTTATCATGTCTTCAAATATATGAAACATTAGGAAAACCAGGGTTGTCTCTCTTTCTCCTGTGGGAACTAAAGATTGTTTTTTAAATATCTGTTACTATTTGGGTACTGATAGGTGGGTGGGCCTCTTTCTGTTCTTCCGGAAATGTATGAATACATTTCCAGATCCTGCCAGCGATCTTGTAAAAAATAAAATAAAGTGTTTTCTGGGAGCCACTGTTCATTTTGTTTAAACTCTTTTAGCAGAACAACTGAACGACACAAGTCATTGAGAGCAATCTTCAAAAGGGTTCATACAGTTGTTTTGTCTTGAAGGGAACGGACTTCCTTTCTCCTGATTCTTCTCTGCGTGCTGAACTCTGCACGACTTGCCCTGAAGAGCCACTGACTGAATTTGAAATGTGGCAACTACTAGTTACAAAGAGCCAGGAGCACACGAAAAAGTTAATGTTTTTGGCTTCTTTGTTCTTAGTTCTGCCAGGAAGAAAGCAGTGTGAAGAGGGAAATGCTTACAAAGCTCTGGCCTTGGGCATCAGAAGATAATGGCTGATATCAATCTAGTATGTTCTGTCACATGCTGAGCACTGTGCCAGTCTCTCCCTCTGTACCACGAAAGTCACCCAATCCCAAGATATCCTGAGGATTCCCCCCCTCCTCCAGAGGAGAAAATAGAGACTAGAAATATTTCAGAGATTTGCTAGATTTAGTGATGATGAAGATAAGGTGTTTGGGAAGGACTCTCAGATCCCTAGCACCAGCTGACGGAATGGCCATCCAAGTGCAGGGCTCACATCACTCACTCCCAGCTGACGGAATGTCCATCCGAGTGCAGGGCTCACATCACTCACTCCCAGCTGACGGAATGTCTGTGTGGGTTTGCAGTAGCTTTGCCTGAACCTTGCTACAGCCTTCTGGGGAAGTCACTTCTGGAGCAAAAGACCAGGAAAGGATCTTGAATGATGCCATTTCATCCACAGGACAGAAAACTTCTGTAGCTAACCTTATGACGTCATTGAGATTTTTGATGGTCCACAATGTGAATCATTTACCCAGGGTAGATTCCGCTCAGAAACCATGCCACATGAGCATGATGACACAGTAATGACATTGTCACCAACAGAGGATTCTATGCATCTTATGAGTCTTTGTTGCAAGATGAGAAAGACCCAGGTAGGTCCCTTCATCATTTCAGCTACCAGTCCTACTTGGTGGTGACACTGCACTCAGATGGCCATTCTGTCAGCTGGGAGTGAGTGATCTGCAGAGTCTGAAGAAAAACTGGTATACCAACAAAAAGATATAAGGGAGACTTAGGCAAGGACTGCTTTCCTTTTTTGTTGTTATGTCTTTTTTATTGGGGTGTGAGTGTTTGTGTGTATATTTGTGTCGCACACATGTGCAAATGCACACGCAAGTTTGTGGGTACACAGTCTGTGGAGAACAGAAAGCAATGGATCCCTTGGAACTAGGGTTTCAATAAGTTCTATGCTGCCTGAAGCAGGTGTTGAGAATAGAACTCAGGACCTTGGCAAGAATAGCAAGTACTCTTAAATGATGACCCATGCCTCCAGCCAGAAAAAAACTCTTTTTGAGATAGGGCTAAAGTGGTTGAGGCTGACTATTTAGCTAGGGGGTGACCCTGAACTCCCGAGATCATCCAGCCTCCACTCCTGAGTGCTAGAATAGGCATGTGCCATCTTGGCTTGTTTTGTACAGTGCTAGGGACTGAACTCAGGGCTTCCTGTGTGCTAGGCAAGCTCTCTTCCAACTGGGCTACATCCCCAGCCTCAGCATCAACCTTCTGACAGATGAAGACCATTCCCTTTGTGACGGCAAAATGATAGCACCTAGAATTGAACAGGCCTTATGCACCCAGGTCCCCAGATAGGTTTATATGTAAAAACCCACTATGCTATGCTGTAGAACAAACAACTCACATTAGATCAGTGATTCTCAATCTGTGGATTGGGACTGACACAGGGGTCGCATATCCTGCATATCAGATATTCACATTACAATTCATAACAGCAGCAAAATTACAGTTTTGAGGTAGACACCAAATAATTTTATGGCTAGTGATCACCACAACATGAGAAACTGTATGAAAGGGTCATAGCGTTAGGAAGGTTGAGGATCACAAATTGACTTATGAAAAAAAAATAATTGGGAAGCTATTAAACAGATCTGGCTTCTTAGTTCTACATAAGCAAAGCAAAGTCACTCAGTATAGATTGTCTTGACTAATTAGAAACTGACAACTCACCTCTAACTAGGAACTTCCCACTCTAGTGATCCCAAGGAAAACTTTGGCACACATTCACCAGGCAAACATTGGCCTTGCCTCCAACCTTGCCCTATCAAAGCCTGGCCTCTTGGTGAAGCCCCAAGCTAGCAGCTTCTCAATTTAAAATAGTTATCTGCTCAGCACAAACTCTTTCAAGTTCCAATGCACCAAAGCTTATCTTTTAATAATCATATACACATTGGAGCTGAAATCGAGACCAAGATGAATGATGCATTTAGTGTCGATTTGGTGTGTGATTAGCTATAGCCGCCTATGCAGCAGCTTCTTACGTATTAAAATATGAAAGGGCATCAAGCAGAGACAGCGTGAGTTCCAGTGGAAGAGCAGCACATACAAGAAGAGCTGCAGTACCTGTCATGATGTCACTGGAGGAGTCTAGAAAAATGCACAGGAAAAAAAAGGTCATGATCAAGAATTTGTATTCATTTTTAACTTTTTTCTTAAAATAGGAAGACTATTGACCTTTCTAGGCACACATTCCCCTGTGCCCAGTGAGCAGAGCTGGCCCTGACTTTTAGGAGCTTGCACATTTGAACCTCAAGAATATGGACAGGGGCCACTGCAGACAAGCGGGAACTGCTGGTTCCTTGCTCCATCTAGAATCTCATGACGTGATCACCACCGCCAGCAGCTGGTTGGTCCTCTCTCCTCTGAACCTGTAGCCAAAAGATTTCATCTCTGGTGGATCTGAACCCTTCATGTACTCTCTCTTATCTTCCTTCCATCTACAACAGTTCATGTCCACCATATTGTCAACTGTCCTAGGTGTTAGTGCCTTTGTTGATTAGAAACAGAGTATCTGAATGGGCGGTCCCCTCTAGCTTAAGAACTTGAATGGTAGCTGGGATTTTCACCCAAGAGGGCCCTGGCAACTGAGTACATACATAGACAGGCAGTGCCCGCTGTCCTCTGCTTGGTGTGTCATCAATATCTATTCAAAGACAAATGTCAGGGTGAGAGACAGACTGAATAAGGTGGTCACATAACTCCCCATAAAAATCAGGCACTTTCTTTAGGATCAGCCATTTCTGCTCTGGGCCACTGGGAAACTAGAATTAAGACTCATCCAGGCTAGTGAGGGAATCAGAGGCCTGAGTGAGGGAGCACACTATGCCCCTGAGGTTCAGGTACAGCATGGTGTTTGTTTGATTTTGGCCAGTTACCGGGCTAACAGAGCCTCTGCCATGGAGATGAGCTCTGTCTTTAACCAAGGACCTCAGCCAGGCAATACTTAGAGAATGTGGTCCTGCATGTGGTGTTGGATATGCCTTTGAGGGCCTTATCAGCTGAGTACAGATGCTCTCGTCTCTACATTAGCCAAGGAGTGAACTGAAAATTTAGGTGCACTGGTTGTAGAACAGTTTGGCATTCATAGAACCTTTTGTGGATACTGGATTGCTACCAGTACCCAGGCATGCCAGGCCAGGTATAAGATGTCTGCTAATACTGACCATTCATATAATAGCTATTTTCCAGGTGAGATTTTGAACAATTTACAGATGCTGGTATCTATGCTCAAAAACTAACTCTTAAGTAAATTGGCTTTAAAATTGGCTCAAATCACAGAGCTCATTGCTGACAGCTTGCCTGCTGGCATTGACATCTCCCTTCCCAATGACTGTGGTTTGCAAAGCTCCGTTTCTGAGATGTAATGAAAGCCCTGCCACTCACCTGAGCAAACCATGCTGGCATCCTCACGGTGCCCACAGTTGTGGGAGAACCAACCGTGATGTGTGCATTGCCACACCGTGGCTTCGTCCTCCATGCACTGCACATCATCCAGCATGATATGGCTCAAGCCTCTATCAAAGTAGCTCTCAGCTGGGGCTGACGTGGCCTTGCCACAGCCAAGGTGCTGGCATACCACCTGGGCATCTGTCAGGTCCCAGCTGTCGTCACACACTGTGCCCCAGGTACCATTGTAAGAGATCTCTACTCGGCCCTCGCACCTGTGGCTACCGTTCACCAGTCTCAAGGCCAGACCTAGGAATGGAAAAATAGGTGATTCTGTGATGTGACATGGTCCTCATATGCTAGGGTCAT
The DNA here is from genome assembly GCA_004026605.1 of Ondatra zibethicus. Lineage (NCBI taxonomy): Eukaryota > Metazoa > Chordata > Mammalia > Rodentia > Cricetidae > Ondatra > Ondatra zibethicus. The sequence goes on along the minus strand of PVIU01028177.1, from coordinate 9,014 downwards.
CTGAAGGTTGAAAAAAACATTCTCTATGTTAGACCCTAGGAGTATCCCTGTGACCTGATTCCAAAAACTTGTATTGCTTTATGAGTACTGAAGAGCTGTTGATGCCCATTAGTTTTTTTGTTGGCATTTTACTCCTTTATTAGAAATTGTAAATGAGAAATTATTTCAACACCTGTAGATCAAATTACAACAGAAGATTCCATAGGCTCAAGATTTTGAGACATTCTGGCAAGAGTTCTATGTAGAGTGTATTCTTTCCATGGCAACATCATTTTTCCTTAAATGTTAACTGGACAGAGCATTTCCACACTCTCCTGTACAACCAATCCATGCATATCTCACTCCCTGCTGTAACTGTTTTTCTATAAATTCTACCTAAGCTGAATTTTTACAAAGGTTCTCCGGACACCTATTCCAAGAATGAGCATGGCAGTTTTTCACTGTGAGACGACCACTGTATTCAAAAGCTGCTGGATTAGTAAACACGTTATCAAAGACATCATGAGAATCAACAGCTTCTAAAACCCAATCTTTGAAGACCGAGTTTGAATCTGAAATAATGATGCAATCAAATGTATCCTTATCCATCCTTAGAAAGCTGAAAAGCTCTACCTTCCCGGAAGTGAAAGGCATTGATGTCACTGCTCTTCCCATTTCATCTTCTTGCACCCCTTCATCTCCCAAATACTTAAAGACTCTGTCCATAAATTCTGTCCAGAACCCCTTCTGGTAGGAATCTTAAAATTCCATAGGATTTTTTTTGTCTGCAGCACACTGTACAATCCTGGTGTCACTATGGTCCATCTATGACTGTATTGTTGAAGTCGCACACCAACAAAACTTTCATGGTTCCAGGAAAAGATTTGGGTTACTCTAAGATGGCACTTGCAGTCCAATTAATCATATTTCAGCACAGAATTTAGGTCATTAAAATCTTTAATTTGCCAGCTGTCTTTAAAGAATTATTCCAATTCTGTATGCAGAGAAACTGTTCTGATGTACAGCAAAGGAATGGAGACTTCTGAACTCCAGCATTATTACAGTGGAATATCTGATAGAAACCCTTAGCCCTCAAGGAGCAGTATGGAAGCCTTGGTGCTAACTGAACTCCTTCTTAAGTCACCATCTGATGAGCTTTTACATGAGACACTAGTATCTTTGAATCCTTTGTCCATCTGGAGAGATCTACACAAATGCTTCTTCACCAGATGTCTTTCACACCAATTTTCCAATCAGGCTACTTCTAAGCCCCTGACAATAAAGTCAACACAATAGCTACAGCCATGAATCAGTGGCTATTTCTCTTATCAGTTATCAAATAGGGCGACCCATTCTGTAGATAGTCAGCCTCTTTGCCTAGTCATCCCTGTCACTGAGCAGTGGGCACATGAACAAAGTGGCCAGGGTGGCAGCAATAGAAGATATGCATGGGACTTGATAACATGGACTTCTACTCACCAAGGCTGAGTGCCAGATCTGCCAAGAGCAGAGACTACCACTGACCCAATATGACATCATTTCCTGGGGTGACCAGCCTGCTATCTGGTGCCAGATTGACTACATTGGATTGCTTCCTCCATAGAAAGGAAAATATTTTGTCCTTACCGAAGTAGATACTGATGTTGGTTATAGATTTGCCTTTCTTCCATATGCCGCTTCTGCTAAAATCACCATCCATGTACTTACAGAATGCCTTATTCGCCATCATGGAATTCCACACAGTATTGCTTCTGACCCAGGAACTTACTTCCCAGCCAGAGAAGTGCGATAGTAGGCCCACTGTCCTGAAGCAGCTGCCCTGATAGAAAGAAGAAATGGCCTTTAGAAGACACAACTACAAAGTCAGTTAGGTGGCAGTAGCCTGCAGGGCTCGGGTAGAGTTCTCCACAAGGGTATATGCTTTGACTCAGCATCCAGTATGCAGAATGTGTTCTCCTCTAGCTGGTATTCAAAGGGTAGAAAAGGGAATGGTTCCATGCTGCTGGAGCTCCTTCGGCTCCTTCAGCCAATAGCCTTTGAGATACCAGCCCACTGGGGCGTGGTCTTTTTCTCTTTAAAAAGCAGCAGCAGCCCTCCTCTCTCTCTCTCTATTGCTTCAGATTCCAGTTCTAGGTGACTAGACTCCTTTCCTGTTGTGTAGGATGGTATTCTGTAAGTTTTTCCCCTCAAATAAATAACCCTTTTAATAATAAGTCCAAACTCGTGTGGGATTGTTTTGTGCTTTAGTTCCACTTACTGTCGCCCCTAGTGGCCCACTAGGAACCTTTTTGCTTCCAGTTCCCATGACCTTAAGTTCTTCTGGCCTAGAAGTTTTGGTTCCAGGGTGGAGGGGAGCTCTCCTGCCAGGAGACAACAACAAACATTCCATTAGACTGAAACTCAGGGCTTGCCCCGATCACTTTTGGCTTCCGATTCCCTTGTACCAAAAGCATGGCAGTGTTAGGAATAGTGCTTGATGAAGATTACCATGGAGATATTGGATTGATTCTCCACAATGGAGGGAAGAAAAATTATGTCTGAAGTGTGAGAGATTCTTTAGGGTATTCTCTTGGTACTACTATGCTCTGCAATTAAAGTCAATGGGAAGCTACACCCTAATCCAGGCAGGGAGACCAAGGACACAGACACATCAGGAATGAAATGATGGATTATAATTGACATGAGTGTCTCTGTAATATTGTTAGGAATATGTCTGTACAAGTATTTGTGTTTTCTTCTTTAATTTCTTATCAGCTACTGTAACATCAATTAAGAGACTACCAGTGGTTATCATGTTTAAGTTTGAGATACTGAAAGAATGTCCTTCAGGGGATATTGCCTCTTATTCTAAAGTTTATAATGCAATTGCAGTTGTATGAGGAATAGTTACATCACATTTCATGTAATTATGACCTGGTTAAATATAGAATGTGTTTGTAATTGTACATGGGTAGTTATATCACTCTGGGTGTAATTATGAGCTGTTATTGTTTTCATTTGGGAATTAAGGATGATAAGGAGATATAATTGTGTGTCAAGTCGAGAAGGGGTTAGACTTGTGATGACTATTCTTGATAGTCAACTTGACTACATCTGGAATTAATTAAAGTCCAAGCATGTGTGAGGGATTTTCCTTAAACCATTTGAAGTAGGAAGACTCACTTTTAATCTGCACCCCACCACCTGGAGGTAGCCTGTATAAGGACTTGTAGGAAGGAATTTTGCCCTTTGCTCTTCACCCCCACCCCTGCTCCCCGCTGTTTCTGGCAAGTCCATTCCTTCACTGACATCAGAGCCTGCGTTTTCCAGGATTCTGGTGTATACTGAAGACCAGCTGAGGCATCCAGCTACAAGGACTGAACAACTACTGGATTCTGTTGGTAGACTTCCATATAAGTTCTATTCCCCTAGAGAATCCTGACTAATAGAGTCACCCCGTTCTTGTTCACTCTGGTCCCTTGGGGCCTGTACAGCCATGAACACTGGGTCTCCCCATAATTCTTAGCAGCCTGTGATGGTTAACACTGATTATCAACTTCACAAGGTCTAGAATCACCCAGGAGACAAACCCCTGGGTACATCTGTGAGGAAGTTACAGACTGGGCTGAAGTGGAAAGACCAACCCTACTTGTGCGTGGCAGGTTCCCAGACTGAGCACAGCTTTCACCTCCCTCTGCTCCCTGACTGCTGACACTGTGTCCTTCTTCTGTGTGGCATGTGTGTGACACATGCTCCTGCCACCATCTCATGCCAGGGGACTGTGCCCTGTGACTGTGACGGCAGAAATAACCTCGCTTCCCTTTTCAGTGTCAGAAATTTGGTCTCAGCACCGAGAAATGTAACGAGGACACATTTGAATTTGGCAACTTTCAGACAACCTTGCCAGCCTGATACTCAGAATTCAGCCTTACTCAACCTAAAAGTGTTTTATTTTCTGTTAATATATACTTAGTGATTTTTATGCTACACTTTTAATATTTTGTAAATAGAATTTAGAAATAATATGTTCTCAGGAGTAAAGTTTTGGTGAAGTAAATTATGACACATCCATGTAGAATTCTTAGATGAATGTTAATATTTTTTGAGGACTGAAACATGGCTCATAGTTAAGTGTGCTTGCTATCCTGCGGGATGACATAAGTTTGGTTCCCAGAACCCATGCTAGGTAGCTCACAACTGGAACTCTTGCTTTTGAAGATCCACTACCTTCTTCTGGCCTCTCTGGGCACTTCATAGAGATGGGGTACATATAGACAATCAGGCACATGTGTATATCATAAATAAAAGAAAGTTCAAAAAAGAAAGAGCTACAGAGACCCAGAGCTAGACAGTGTACAGAGAGTGAGAGACATTGGAACACTTGGTCCTAAATGGGATGTCTCTATGAATTCCCTCCCTTCACATGTGGCTCAGGGAAACCGGTAGAAGAGGGGGCTGAGATATTGTAAGAGCCAGAGGAGATGTTGAACACCAAGGAAGCAAGGCCTTCTAAACACCATAGAAATCGACACACATATGAACTCACAGAGACTGGCACCCTGCACAGGGATGCACAGGTTTGGGGGCTCAGCACCGAGAGTGGAAGTGGAAACAAGCCTGTATCTCTAACCCAGAAGCTGTCTCCAACTGATAACCACTTGCAAAGGAAAAATTATACTCTAATGGAGTCTCACTCTGTATACAAACCACTCTTAAGGCCTGACCCCATGCCCAATAGTAGATGACGAACACAAAACAAACACATTGGTATTTTAGGGTGTTTGACTCATAATGCCTTACCTGTGAATCTTTTCTTGTTTTTCTTACACTATAGGTCTTACACGTTTTGGTTCCCAGTTGTCTGTATTTGTTAGGGATTTCTGTGTGTGTCAGTGTGTATGTCTCTATGTTCGAATGTGGTTCTTGTACATTTTCCTTGGTCCTTCATTCTCTTCATTTTCTGTTTACTTGTTTGTTTTGTCCCATTTGATTTTCTTTGTAATTATTTTATTTTTTTCTTTAGATTCCTGTTTGTTTTCTAATGAAAGAGAGCAAGAAAGAGTATGGACTTCAGAGGGTGGGAATGTGGAGAGGATCTGGAGGGGTTGGGCTATTTGGAAGCATAATCAGAAGAGATTATATGGAAAATGTATTTTCAAATTAAAAAGTAAAGTTTTAACTACACTACAGTTGAAAAAAAGGAAGTAAGTAAGAAAAAAGAAAAAGGAATCCCATGTAACAAAATTCAATCAGAATTAAGCCCTGAAAAAGTCATCTCAGAAGAATCATTTTTCCCTTTGGGCTTGGGAAGTTTAAGTTTTCAACATAATTTGAAAATACTTCTAAAAATTTAGGCATTTCTCAAAATGATACCTCATTTTTCAAGTTGCATATGTGCCCCCTTTTTTATATTCTACTCTAATTATTCTGCTCACATTGCAACATAGTTATATAGGCTCAAGCCTCAAAATGAGTAAAAACATTAGAAAAAAGGGACGTTCATAATGATCAGCACTACCATGTGAACGTATAAGATTACTTTTATTATTGTGTGTTTTTACAAAAACATAAAAACCATTTTAGAGAGTAAATAAGAGCATAAACATAACAGAAATTAATTTGAAAAATAAAATATTATACTAAAAAAGAAATACTGATTGTGAAGATTTTGGGTTCCTCCTCAGCCATGTCAGAGTCCTTTGTTGATGCCACATAATCAAGGTGGCAGTGTTTCAGAATCTGTATAGATGCTACACATATCACAGTCCTGGAGAATACAAGACGACTCCGCACCAATGGGTTTGGCCCAGATGATCTTTTCTTGAATGAACTTCCATGAATTATTACACTTTTCAACACCTCCCAAATTTGCAAATCTTAAGAAAAGACACCACAAAATGAGATTAGAATTGTCCTTTTCGCTGAGCTTCTACAATCATGAGGCCTGTATGGGAAAGTCCAGGGCTGATGCCCATCACACATGTGACACCAATCTTGGGGTAAAGCTCTATGCTCCTTCCCTATCTTTTCCTCTCCTACAGTTGCTATGCATGTGAACCCAGGTTGCCACTTCAGGCAAGGGAGAGTGGCTTGCACCCCAGTGTCTGCTACAGGCCCATGAGATGTGGGAATAATGAAGAAGGTGCTAGAGTTGGCTGGGCTCAGCTCTGGTCTCCACCATCTAATTCCCGAGAAAGGGACACCATTATTGCTGACAGCCTGCCTCTCATACTTAAGGCTTCTCTCCCAATCTTCAAACATCTCTCCTCTGACGTCCATCCCTGTCAGCTGTCCTCCATGGAGTCTCTATGCTCTTGACCCACTTCACTTTTCCCACAGCCACTGACAATGAATGAGGGGACATGTGAGCTCCCGAGTGAGTGGGAAGAGGTCGTTATGGCCATACTCTGTGTGAGTAGGAGACAGCGCATCCCCAAGCATCCTCTGTGGATTCCCCAGTCTACAGTGCCAGGGAGGGAAAGGGTGCTCAGCCAGGGTCCTGTGAAACACCTGAAGGCACACTCCCTGGTGACAGAAAGCAATGCTGGCACACGTGCACACACACCTGCACCCCACACACAGTCCAGGCTGAGACAGTGGCCCTTGACTTTCCCCTACAAGAAACCACTGTAGTAAGAAATGACCCTGCTCCAGCAGAGGGCCCTGTGTCCCATTGCAGAAGTGGTCTTCACTCCCACTAACGTGACTTACTTGGCTTCCTTGACTGCTTTCCAGACAAGGAAATAGGCAATAATTAACAGCATAATTATAGTAGTCACCATACCGCTAAAAACGGCAACTATAATCGTCGTATTCAGGTCTAACATCTTTCACACCTGGAAGAGAAGATTGCACAGCGGAGGTGGCTTCACTCACAAATTCAGCAGCCACTTGGCCACTGCTGCCCCATGTCCCATCCCCCACTGAAGAAGAAAGAAACCAAACATGGATCTTCATGTGTGTAAGTAGAAGGAACTTTGTTCAGGGAGGTCCACGCAGATCTCAGGTGGGTAAGAGACTTTATTTGTGGTTGAAAGCGATTTGAGTCAGGCAGGAGTGGCCCATGACTTTAATCCAAGCATCTGGGAGGCAAAGGCAGGAGGATCTCTGAGATTAAGGCCAGCCTGGTCTACAGAGCAAGTTCCAGGAGAGGCTCGACTACACAGAGAAACCCAGTCTCGAAAAACAAAAAACAAAACAGAACAAAACAACAGCAACAACAAAAAGACTTGATTGTAACATCCAACTATCAGGAAACGCGGGTGACAGTAGAAATAACTACTTTTCACAGGGAGTGAAGGACCCTTAGCGAATGAAGAGCCTGCACTGGAGCTTCCTACACACCTTCTAAACTGCTTCCTGAGTCAGAAATTACTCCACGGAGCACACTGGGGTAGACACGCTGTAAGGACTAAGGGCATGACACTTCAAAATGTCATTGCCCAAAACTGCTGAGAAAAAAAAACTATTTTGAAAGCAGTGTTGTTTTTGTTAGTTAGTTAGTTTGTTTGTTTGAGAAGTAGAAGACCCCCACAAAGCAACAAAATAGGTTATGCTATCTCAGGGTTCAAAAGATTCTGAAGGTGTAGATCCAACCCCTTGCTAAGGCTGGAACAGGCTTGCTCAGACCATGAACCAGCTTGCTCAGGAGTTTCTTGTGCCTCATTTTGTCTTCTAGCAGACTATGTGTTTCCCTGCTAAACACTTAACCCTCCCGCCAAGTCCCCTTTTCCTGGACTTAGTCTAATATCTGAAACTGGGGAGCAGCAAGCCCAGAGAATACAGAAAACAATATTACTACAAAGCATACTTACCGAATCAAGCTGTCTAGCACTGAATTAACAACAATTATTTAAAACATGCGCACGCACGTGCGTGCACACACGTGTGCGCACACACCTCAAAATAGAAGAAAACAGTTTCTGAAATAGGATGCTTCAGAAACCTGCAGTTTTTCAAACCCGTGACTTGAGAAAAGGATCTAAACAACTCTGTTAGAGCAGTTCAGAGACAGACCACCGTACTCCACCGAGGGAGGGATAAGGTCTGCCAGGGCTGCTTGAAATTACCACCAGCTCCAAGCCAACCTCTGTGACATCAGCTTACAGCCCCCTTCATCACAATGCCGAATTCTGCCCACATCTAGGCATATTTTACTTTCAAGAAATATAGACTATTTTGTATCATTTAAAGCCTAACAGTTTAGAATCTGCCAATGAGAAACTGGTCAAGTGCTTCAATTATTTAAACAGAATGATGGATTGAGGTTTTAAACACCCTTGACATTATAAGCTACAGGTGTTTGGCTGTGTTCAGTGGTACAGGGAAATGAGGTGAAGCTGTTCACTAGGATTCAAGCACACACTCAGCGACACTGGCAACATCTCACACCTCATGGTTAAATAGCTGCAAAACAAGGAAGTTCAAGAGAATCCCTATTTGAGTCAGGTTTCTATTGTATGATTTTTTTTCTTGTAAGTTTTTTTTTCAGGCTCCATCTTTTTATACTTTAAACTATAAAATAACCTAAGAGAAAAATCTATCCCTCCTACTGAGATTAGTCTTGTTTGAGGCTTTGTTCAGAAGCCATATTTCTGACCAGGAACAGAAGTAATTCTCTGGTGAGCAAGTTCAGTTTTCAGCTGAATCAAGTTACCTGAGTACTTCTTTTTGAGCCTGTCACCTAGGATCATAGATATCCAAGTATGTATCTCGACTGAAAGTAAAAATTATATGCAGTTTAAGAAATATATATATAGTCCGCAGATTCATCTGGACCCTGTCCCGGCTGCACCTGAGCTCGGCCCACCCGGGCTGAGGCCTTGGGGGAAGGGCGAGTCCCCTGCTAGGGGCCTCCTTTGTCCCACGGAGCCGAACAGAGAGGAGCGGGCAACCCTCAGTAGGCCTGCCTTTGGGTCCGGGAACCTCGCCCAACCAGCTTCCGCGGATTCATCTGGACCCTGGTGAGTGGGCCCCAGCCCGTCCCCGGGACCTTCTGGCCACTTGGGGCTCCCCTCTGTTGGCTTTGCTGCTTATCCCAACCCTGCTCGCCCCCG
>PVIU01028176.1:0-19321 GCA_004026605.1 Ondatra zibethicus | reverse complement strand
GGGAGTTTCTCTCCATTTAGTTTGATGTTGGCTGTTGGCTTGCTGTATATTGCCTTAATTATGTTTAGGTATGTTCCTTGTATCCCTGCTCTCTCCAAGACTTTTATCATGAAGGGATGTTGTATTTTGTCAAACGCTTTTTCGGCATCCAATGAGATGATCATGTGGTTTTTATTTTTTAGCTTGTTTATATGATGGAGAGCCAAGTATTCTTAATAGCCATGTACAAATATCTGAAGTCCCCAGTCATCTAGGAAGTCGAAAGCACAACCAAGAAGGCTGTAGTGGCATAGCTTGTAATCCCAACTCTTGGAAGGAAAGAACATCACAAGTTTGAAGCTAGTCTGGGTTATATAATGAGACCCTATCTCAAAAAACCCTAATCATAGGCAGGCAGTGGTGACAAATGCCTTTAATCCCAGCACTTGGGAGGCAGGCAGAGGCAGGCGGATCTCTTAAGTTCAAGGCCAGACTGACCTAGAAAAAGAAGACTGTCTCAGAGATAAATTGGGGTTTCTTTCTTCTCTATGCATATTCAGTGTGTAAATATGTAGGTGTTATCCTTGAGCATTTCTGTTACCGTATCTGACACCTAATTCTGTACCAGCACTTGTTTGTGTGTGTTTATGAACAGTGTGGGGTGCTTCGGTCAGTCTAGCCTGGCAAGCATCAGAGTGTCATTTTTTTGATTTGAACACTACCTTAGTGGGAGAGGGTATTGTGATTTTTATGTAAAATGTCCCCCATACTTCACACGGTAGGACACTTGATCTCCGCCTGGTGGTACTCTTTGGGAAGGTTGTTGAACCTTGAAGAGGTGAAGACTCACTGGATGACGTAGAATGGGGCACAGGGCTGAGACTTTTTTGTGTGGCCCACTTCCACACAAAGTATGGGTATGGGTGCCTGTGACCAGCCAGCTTCCTGCTTTTTTCCCTGTACTGTTTCTGCTTGCTGCTATGTCTTCTTTGCCATGACTGACAATATTCCTCTGAAACTGAGTTTGAGGCCAGCCTTGTATACATAGCAAGTTCCAAATGAATCAGGGATATTCAAAGAAACCCTCTCTCAAATACTACTAGGACTATTACTCCTCCTCCTACTACTACTACTAATAATAATATGATAAGCAACTTGAGAGAATGGTTTATTTAGTTCTCAAGTCCAGGTTACAGTTTGTTACTACAGAAAAGTAAAGGCAGGGACTTGAAATGGGTAGTCACATCACATCATACTCACAGTCAAGAGCAGAGAGAAATGAATGCATGGATGCCTACCACTTAGCTCCCTTTCATCTCTTACCCAGTCTGGGACCCAAACTCAGGGACTAGCACCACCCACTTTCAGGCTGGATTTCCTCGCATCAAGTAACACAACCAAGATACTCCCTCACAGACATGACGACAGACCAACCCCATATGGTCAGTCTCACACTGAGACTCAGTTCCTAGGTAGTTACAGATTTTGTAAAGCTGGCGATGAAAGCTAGCCAACCCAGTTCCCTTCAACAGAATGTTGGCAGAGAAATGGACAGCGAAGCTATAGTGATGAGATTTTAATCAGAAGTGAGGACGTCTGATTGTAAACGGGAAATTGCCATCCTCATTACAAGTGTCTAAAAGGCTGAATTATTTCTGTGTCCAAGGACAGTATGGAGAACAGAGCTTCAGTGATGAGCTCGTATATTTGGAATAAACGGTCTCAGCTAGTGTTTGGGTAGCTGCATTGCTTCCGTTACTGGTGAGTGAAAATGAGGATATGACTGCTCCAAGATATGATTGAGGACAAGGGTTTTATCTTAGATATGGAGAGTTTAGTCCGAGGCCTGTGGGAGGGTCCAGACTGAACCAAACCATGAGAGGAAAGAGTGGGCAGGGGTGGGGGGGGGACATCAAGAGAAGGAGAGAGAGAAGAGAGCCAAGAGGGCAAGGAGACAAGGGCGAACCAGCAAGGGGCTAAGAGGCCAAGAGAGCACATGGGAACCAAGAGAGTGTGGCCAGTTATAAAGGATCAGAAGCTGGGGAAGGGAAGGGAAGCCCAGCCCCTGGGCTGCAGAGGTTTAGGATAGGAGGTGGGGTTAGAGGTGCTGGGAGAGCCACAGATATAGAGTGAGACGTGTTCCAGGTTTCTTTTGGACCTGACAGCTGGCTTCTAAGGAAATGCAGGAGGTGAGAAAGGACATAAAAACTGTTACTGTAATCAGAGAGGAAGTGGCATGTCAAGATCTGGAATATTCTCAGCCTAAGTATGTAAAATATAAATACAGTATATTTTGAGAAGAACAAGTAGCATCCAAGCCACCTTACCTGGTAGATTTGGCTACAAGAAAACCTGTTGCTTTTTCCTGTTTTCATTTTTCTTGACCTTTAAGCTCCCCTTCCCATATTTGCAAATGTATGGATTATTTTGTTCATGTTGTTTTTTGTTTGTTTGTTTTATTTTAAGACAGTATCTCCTTATATAGCCCAGGCTGGCCACAAAATAACAGTCCTGCCTCAGCCTTCTGAGTGTTTAGGTTATATAAACTATGTTATGCCCTTGATGCAGAAGAATTTAACATCGAGGGAGGGGAGCTCAGGGTACCATCTAACCTTGAGGCTAAGGCCACAATAAATCTGGTTCTTCCTTGCTGTACTTGAGTGAGTCAGGACTTACCCTCTGTCTGCTGACGAGAAGTCACAAACAAATCTCAAGCTATGTGTTTCTAATACTCCAGGTCTGCAGAGTATAAAAGCTGGAGAGAAGAGTAGACTTCTCCATGTATATTCCAAGAAATCTTTCCAACATTCCTAAGGCCAAGGCAAAATTGTCTGGTGGGAGGAGAACTATCACAGAGACTCCCAGCAGGACAAAGCCTAGACAAATTATGGCTGTTGCAGTCTTCAGCAATACAGTGCATGTGGGGGTCCATGGAAGAATGGTCATCTGTGAGACCCCAGAGATACAGCTCCACCAGCATGCAGCACAGTTATGTGGCAGTCATAAGGATATTTGCTCAGTGCGTGACAACAAAAGCATTTGCTTCACCTCCCAAAGGGTTTCCGTCAAATCTATCCAAGTTTTGTGGGCTTTGAGCATGGCCAATATCTTCTGGTCAAGCTGTCCCAGTATGTCCAGGAAGTTCAGCTAATTTATGCTATATCCTTGCTTGCAGTATGGATTCTGCATTTTCAGTCCAACTGGTGTCCGAAAACATTAAATTAAAATTTCTAGAGGTAAATATTCATAACCTTTAAATTGTGGGTAGTTCTGAGTAGTATCATGAAGTATATGCTAGTCCATAATTCACTTCTTATAATCTCTTTGTATAACAGCTATGTGACGTCACATCCGCCGACGAAGAAAGATGAGTGTGGCATACTGTGACACTGAGACAGAAAGAAACGGACTTATTATATATCACTGTTTCACTGTTCTATACTGTTGTAAACCTCTTCTTGGGTCTACTTAGCTAATTAGAGTTTCTCGTATGTATGAGTAGGGAAACCATATAGGCTAACTACTAGCCACTGTTGTTTTCCACTGCAGGTCTAGGACACACCTCCTTCAGATACTGGCCATTACTATTTATTTTTTTCGTATTTGTACTTTTCACAATTTCATATACGTATATTTTGATCTTTTTCAACCACCCTTACACTCAGTCATCCCCATCCCACTTCTGCTGATCCCGGGTCTCAGCACGTCCCCTCTGACTTTCCCTTTTGTCTGTGTTGGTTTGCGACCTTGTGACCCTAATTATGGTTAGTTGACTTTACATGGGTGAGAGTTACAATTTTCTGTACCTATCCGTGGCTATATCTCTGAAGACAGTCACTCTGCCCCAGCAAGCCACCAATTGTTAATAGCTCCTCTGGAAGGGTGGGGCCTCATTGTCTAATGTCCAGGCCCCATTTTCTGCAGGTCTATGAGTTTGTGAGCTCAACAGCTGTATCGTGTGCAGAGGACAGCATTCACAGCATTACTTCCCACCCTCCAGTGCATGTATTCTTCCTGTCCTTTGTGATATTCTCCATGCCTTGGATGGGTAACAGACATCACTTATTCTCAGCACTTGGACCACTTACCAGCATCTGTATTAAGTATCACCCGCTGCAAATAGACGCTTCCCTGACCAGCACTGAGAGCAGCACTCATTTATGAGCATAAACACAGATATTTGTAAGGCAGCTTGGCATTATGTCCATGTAGCAAAACAACAGAACAGTTCTCGCTCGGGGCCTATGCCCTCCCCAGCAATGGGCTTTTGAGCAAGTTCACACTATCACCCATTGAGTCCCTTCCTGGAGAGAAAGCGAGATGCAATCAGAAGTTTGTTGCAACCATAGCTCCCATTCCACTATTATACCAATGGGTACGTCATGACTGGCAGGTCAATATTGATGTTACAGGGTTCATAACTGGCTAGGACGCTTGATGGCTCTCAGCTGCAAGGGTATGGCTTGATTTTCCTGGGTTGTTTTTTTTTTTTTTTGCAAAAAAATGGTGTGTTGTCAGTATTAGAGTCCTCCCGTTTAGTTCTAATGGTCAACCAGAAGCAGGCCGCGAGCCAGCTCGAAACCTAGGAAGCAGTTGTAAGATGTGCCCAAGGTTGGGGGGAGCTGTCAGTTCAGAGGCGGAAGTTCTTTACCCGCCATCTTTCTTCCTGGCGCGGCCATCCTAATGTCAGCGGAGGAAGTCTTGGGGGTTCAGTCTCCATAGCGGGGAGAGCTCCGACCCCAGGAGCGGAGGTGAGGCCGCAGGCAGCCGCAGGCGGAGACATGGTGAGCGCGAGGCTGGGGTGTGCGGTTCTCCCCGGGTTAAGTCCGTTGTCAGCGAGGGGCACAAGGTGCACCCTGGGGCTCGCGGCAGCGCTCAGCCCCTCTGCTCCCGGGCGGCGGGAATCCGTCATTTTACCAAAATCTGGCTTCTTGTCAGCAGCTCTGCCATCGCTAGACCAGACCCCCTCCCGCTGTGGTGACAGCCAGAGGGTCCTGGGGAGAGCTTTCGCCTTTATGTGGGGCCGTGAGCGGGAGCTGCTGCGGGGGTGGGTCCCGGGCTCCGTGCTGCAGCGGTAGTTTTCCGGGAAGTCTTTCCAGTTCCCGAGAAAGCACAAATCTGAACTCTATGACCTTCAAATCTCCCCGTATCCAGGCGTCCCCTCACACTACCCAGCTCAGTAGAAAGAATCCTAAGTAACTGTGCTGTTGGAGGAAGAGACTTGCGCTCCTCTCTGACGTCATTGTTATTGTCCTTTGACCGTTAGTTCGTGACAGTGGTTTTAAGTTTGCATGCTAATTGGAAGACTTGGCTGTGAAAAGTATCGCAATAGCGATAAGCCAGTAATTAGGCAGAAATGGGCTTAATGTTTACAAGTACACTGGAATAGAAAGGAGGTGTAAAAGAAGCGGTGAGGGGTTTCCCCTCGGGTCATCCTGCTTTTTGGGTGAGCATCATGAAAAGGTTGTGTGCATTATAAGGAATATTCCACAACAACACTGCTCTTGCAGAAGACTCATTTGATTCCCATATCCATGTTTAGATAGCACAAAACAGCCTGAAACCTCAGTTCCAGCAGGGTCCTAGCTCTCTGGCCTCCTCAGGCACCTGCACTCAGATGCATGCACCACATGCACATACACAGACACACGCAAAATTTAAAATAAAGTGTTTTTTTTTTAAGTAGTAAGGACAGAGAGAGAACAGGTTTGTTGTTGTTGTTGTTTTTTAAATGACCTTAAGCTGAAGTTCATGGAAATAGGAAATACTTGTCTCTAGATTTTCAAAAATTAGAATCCTCCAGCCTTGTGAGTATTATATATTTTCTATCTGGGTATTCAATTGCATACTGAGTTTGTAGAATATCAGAGCTTTTCTACTGATCAAATCTTGGCAAAATGTAGACTGGATTAGATACATGTGTGTTTGCTCTGGAGTTTTTGTTTGTTTGTTTTTGTTTTCCTTTTGACTCTTGTCAAGCAAGAAATGATGGGAAAAATTCAAACCTCACTGAGATGCTGGAACACTCCAGTGAGCAGTTGAAGCACCTAATTCTGTCCTGGCTTATTTGTATTCTATTTACCCCAGTCATGGCAAGTCTGTAAGTCTGCTCCCAATCTCTTGAAAAACAGCATAATCTGGTATTGCTTTCATGTGACAAGAGGGCAGGATCACTGTATTCTTTAGTCTCCCTTGCCACAACCCATGCTCCATGCAGAACTAACCTATCAGGATATTTGTGTCAGAGATACTACCCAAAACTGTTCCATGTGGCACTAGCCAGTCAATGTGGGTGGATGCCCACCAGTACTCTTGAGATGTGGTTTCGATGGATTGGCTGTCTCTAGAGTAAAAACTAATGATAGCTGTCTTCTTAGGATGGATACTGACTGTTGCACTAAAGATTTGCTTACCGATTGATTCAATGGGCTTTGTTTGGCTGACGCTACCTTGTTAGCTGACTCTAAGCCTCGGATTTATTAATACTGTTCATCCAAGGGATACGTCCTTCTTTTGTTGTCTGTGTCTGTAACCCTATACAGGGGCTTGAGTCTCAACCTTCCTAAGGCTGCCGCTCTTTAATACAGCCTCATGTTGCGGTGACTTCCAACCATAAAATCATTTTGTTGCTACTTTGTTATTGTTGTGACTCGTAATTCCAATGTGATATGCAGGATATCTGATATGGGGCCCATGGGTTGAGAGCCACTGCAATGAGGGTCCTGGGAGCATTCCTTGGACTTAGGGGTCCCAGCCCCATTTTATTCTGACAAGCCCCATTGACCTGGCAGCACCAGGTGTGGTCAATGCAGGGGTTGCTTAGATCCCAGCATGCCCCCTCTCCCCCCACCAAACTGTCACCAGATAGGATTCTCAGTCACTTTTCCCTCACCTTACCTAGATCCTTTGCTAGGTTGGGTAAGTCCCTTGAACTACAATAAGTATGACAGATATTGGTGCCACCCACCTTGTCCTCACCTGGGACCTACCTTCAGTGACAGATGGGAGTTACCACCTATCTCCAGGGTGAGGTGAGCTGTCTCTGGCTTCCAGCTGTGGCAGATGGGGCACTAACTCAGCACTTCTGTTTCTACTCTATGCTATTTCCTTTCCTCCAGTGGGGCATTAAAGAACTAACCTTACCCCCTCTTCTTTTGCTCCTCCCTGCCCTC
This sequence comes from Ondatra zibethicus, assembly GCA_004026605.1. Lineage (NCBI taxonomy): Eukaryota > Metazoa > Chordata > Mammalia > Rodentia > Cricetidae > Ondatra > Ondatra zibethicus. Next base: position 12,170 of record PVIU01028176.1, on the reverse strand, counting down.
CCCCATTCCGGTACCATCTTTCCCTCTGTTCCCAAGCTACCTCTGGACATTTGTGTTGTTTTTTTGTTCTGTGCTCATTCTTAGACACCCACCATTGCTGCTGCTACCAGCAACAAACCTTCATCCTCCTGTTCTGGCTGCGTTCTCCTCTCCAAGATACTCAGGGAAGAGGGGTGGGGCCAGCAAGCTCTTTATTAACCCAGCCCAGAGAAGATGGGGCTCTGCCTCTTGAATACTGCTACAGAGTAATGAGAGGGGCCCTCTTTGATGGGAAAGGGTATAGGGACCACCTTCTCTTGTTCTGCAGGGGACAGGTGGCTGGTATTTGTCTCATCTAGGGCTCCCCCTCTTGTTTCCTATTTGTGGTTACTTGAATAAAAAATAACCTTTTCTTTTTTTGGGGGGGGGGCTTCAAGACAGGGTTTCTCTGTAGCTCTGGAGCCTGTCCTGAAGCTGTGCTGGGATTAAAAGCAGATGCCACCACTGCCCGGCAAAAGCAACCTTTTCCAATGGGGGTGGTGGCATCTTGAATTCATTTGAGTTCCATCTAAAATTTGTGGCACGATTCCTATTATTTCATTGGGTTTTTTTTGGCATTTTCTATTTTTCTTAAGTAATATTTATTATTACCTTAGTAAATTCCTCTCCAGAATTCCCATGGTTACTTTGTAAGAAACCAGGTATAACCTCCCTGAAGTTTTCTATTAGTGCACAATAAATATATTAAACTCCATAGCAAGTTATGAAAAAAGTGATAAACATTATCACACCAACTCAGTGAAGATTTGGAGGAGAATCAAGTGGTCTCCCTCTGGTGATAATATTGGAATTTTTCAAACATTTAGAGGGAACATAAGCAAACAATATGTTGTGTACAGAAACTACATGGATACATTTTAACTCCGGACCCTGCTGAGATCCACCCAAAGAGCAAGAACTAGACACGAGCAAAACTACACCAGTCATTTCATATGATGGTAGCTAGTGTTAGCTGTGTGTGCACTAAGTGGTAGGACTATTGTGAGAGAGTCTGTGTGTACCCAAAAAAAAAAAAAAAAAAGGATCCGGCAACATTATTGGTGTTCCTGTTCCTATCCTCTTGTTTCTTTAACAACGAGTTCCTGTCCAATACAAGAAATGCTGGGTAAAGGAGGAGAGCTGTAGGGTGAATAGAGTACCATGACCTTTGAAGGGCACAGAACCCTGTGACTTCCTACAGAGTACATCTGCATTACAATGCTGTGAATCTTACTCTTCCTCCTGCTGTGGGATGTTTTAGGACTGTCTTACTTTTGAGGATGTGGCTGTGAGCTTCACCTTGGAGGAGTGGGATTTGTTGGATCCTTTCCAGAAGCAACTCTACACAGATGTGATGCAGGAAACCTTCAAAAATCTCGTTGCTATAGGTAAGGATGAGGTTATTTCCTCAATTAATGATAGAGAACAAATCTGCCTCACTCACCAGTGCTGTTCAGTGTTTTAGGATATGAAGGATAATGTGGTGAATACGCCAGGCATAGATATGTGATATCATGAACTTACAGAATATTATAAGTAGACTTCATCATGATTTTTCCTGGCTCTTCGTTTTAGGACAAACTGAGGAAGGCCAGAGGATTGAAGACGATGAACATTATAGGAGAACCCTAAGGTAATCTGCCCCCTCCAGATGAGAAGAATGCTGATTGAGAATGTGGGAATCAAAGGTAGAGATATGGTTCAGTAGTTAATAGCACTGGCTGTTCTTTTAAAGGACCAGGATTAGATTGGCAGCCCACATGGTTCATAACTGTCTATAACTCCAGTCCCAGGAGATTGGACGCCCTCTTCTGGCCTCCTCAGGCACTGCATGTAGGTGTTATACAGACCTACATGTAAAACACCTGTACACATAAAACAAGATAAAGGAAAAATGTTTTTGAGAATATAGCAATGACTAGAAATTTTAAAAATAGGGCAACCAAATAAATATGCCCAACTTTAAAATAACTAAATCTCAAATAATTTTATAAAAATTCATAGAGGATTGGTGACATATACCAACAGCACAATACGGTTGACCTTCTGATAATCCGGTATACACAAAATTTGTTTCATAGACAAAATTTCTTTAAAATGATGTGGTCTGGACAGATAGATGGGTCAGGTGGTAAGAATACTTGCTGTGTGAGCATTAATACCTGAGTTCAATGATCCCCATCACCCACATTTAAAAATAAAAGTGGAGCCTGGACTGTCTTTAGGGCTTGCTGGCTCTCAGCCTAGCTGGGTGTGAGGGGGTGGAGACAGGTGGCACGAGTTCTGTATTCAATACGAGGTCCCCGTCTCAGGGGTAAGGTTGAAAGTGATAGGAGAGGGGCCTGGTCTTCTCACCTGACTTTCTAATGACACACCATGTGTATATAACATTAACCACATAACACACAGTAGGGACCGATGAGATGCCTCGGTAGGTAAAGTGCTTGCCACCAACCTAATGACCTGAGTTCTGTCCCCTGGACACATGTGCTGAATCAAGAGAACCAACTCTTGTAGGTTTTCCTCCCATATCTACATTGAGATAGTGGTACATGCGTTCTCACTCACTAACCTATGACCACACACACAGAGACGATAGATAGATAGATAGATAGATAGATAGATAGATAGATACATACATACATACATACATACATACATACATACATACATACATATATACATACATACATACATATGTTCATAGATGTAGGGCCTAAGGATTAAGATCACCAGTGCTGTTTTGATTAGAGCCTGAGTTTGGTTCCCAGCATCCATATTGGGCAGCTCACAAGCATCTGTACTCCATCCAGCTTCAGGAGATCAGAGCTCTTACCTCTACAGATACCACACGTATGTGCACATACCTACACAGACACACACAAGTAAAAATAAAACAAATCTTTAAAGTTTGTTTGAAATAAAAAGATTTTCTTAAGTTTAAATAAAAAATAAAAGCGAAACATGTATGACATTACCTTCAAGCTTTGAGTGTGCAGTATATTTAAAAAACAAAAATGAAGAAAGGGCTAAGCTAGCAAGATGCTTTAGTGGGTAAAGGGTCTTTGCTGCCCGAGGCAGGCAACCTGAATTCAACCCCAGAGTCCAAATAAAGATAAAAGTAAAAGGAGACACCACAAAGTCACCTTCTGCCATTCTCACAGCCCTCTCCCTGCTTATCCAGAAATAATAATTTAAAAATTTGAAGGAATTTCTTCTTTACACTGGTCACTGGCTCTCATCTTCAAAATAGCACACATATATGCAAATATTTCAAATTCTAAGAGTGTTTTTCTGGAAGCGCTTTGTTTAAAGAGAGCATTTATGTTGTAGAGCGGCACCTTCAGGACTGACTAATTACTATTCTAGTCAAGGCGAGCTTGACCATCAGATCAAAAAGCAAGACTCTCTATCACAAATGAATAATGAAAAATAAATAATCATAATGACATGGGTAGAATCATTTACTTGGTAAACATGTTTATACACATACACACACACACACACACAAGTATCTTCACATATAGAGGTCCTCTAGAAAACTAGTAAAACAATTAGCTCATGTTAAAGTTTTTTTTTTTTTTTCGAGACAGGGTTTCTGTGTAGGTTTGGAGCATGTTTTGGAACTAGCTCTTGTAGACCAGGCTGGCCTCAAACTCACAGAGATCCACTTGCCTCTGCCTCCCGAGTGCTGGGATTAAAGGTGTGCACTACCACCGCCTGGCTCATGTTAAAGAATTCTAATGGTGCAATATGAACAATTTTCCTAACAGGTAACCTGTAAACAAAATTTGAGTAATGTGCCTTCTACTTTTCACAGAAATGAAGTTGTGGAATTATTGTATGGACCCAGTGAAGGTAGACATTGTGAGAAAATCTTCAGCCAGTTTCCAGGTACTGTTGTGAACAAGAAAAGCCCTCATGGAGTAAAGCTGTGTGAAAACAATTTAAGTGAAGACATACTTATTGGTCTTCCACCCCTAAGTATGCATAACCCTGGTCAAGCAGGACATAGACCATATGGATATGAGATGTACGAAGACAGTCTCTATAAATTTAGGGAATGTAGGAAAGCCTTGGTATATCCTGAATGCCTTCTGAAGCGTGACAATAACCACACCATAGAGAAGCCATATAAATGCCAGCAATGTGGAAAAGCCTTTTCTTCTTCAAGTAAGGTTCGAAGACATGAAAGAACTCATACTGGTGAGAAACCCTACATATGTAACCACTGTGGGAAAGCCTTCCCTAGTCGTGGTTCCCTTCGACGCCACGACAGGATTCACAGTGGAGAGAAACCGTTTATTTGTAAGTATTGTGGGAAAGCTTTCACTGGTCAAAGTTCGCTTCCTCGACATGAAAGAATTCACAGTGGAGAAAAACCATATGTATGCAAGTACTGTGGGAAATGTTTCATTTCTTCAAGTACCTGTCGAGTACATGAGCGGACTCACACCGGAGAGAAGCTCTATGTCTGTAACTTGTGTAATAAAGCCGTCACCACTCGCACTTCCCTTCGAAACCATGAAAGAATTCACAGCGGTGAGAAGCCCTATGTCTGTGAACAGTGTGGGAAAGGTTTCATCTCTTCTGGTACCTTTCGAATACATGAGCGAATTCACACTGGAGAGAAGCCCTATAAATGTAAGGAATGTGGGAAGGCCTTCACTATACAGAGTTCTCTCCAACGCCATGAAAGGATTCACACTAGGGAAAAGCCCTATGACTGTAAGGAATGTGGGAAAGCCTTCAGTGGCTACAGTTCTCTTAGGCGCCATGAACGCATTCACAGTGGAGAAAGACCCTATGCATGCAAGCAGTGTGGGAAAGCCTTCCCTGCTTTGGGTGATTGTCAAAGACATGAACAAATTCACACCGGCGAGAAACCCTACATATGTAAGCAGTGCGGAAAAGCCTTTACTCGTTGTGGTTCCCTTAGAATACATGAAAAGACCCACACTAGAGAGAATTCTTAAGTATAGAATGCGGAAATGCCTTCTTATTGCGTGTCCCTTCTATAAATATAACTTGACAATGTTTAGGGAAGAAAACAAGTATCAATATGAAGTTGTGAGGACTTCCACTAATCATATTGTTAAATTAACAAATGTAAAGGAACAAACTAAGCATATACCCAATATCAAAACTTGTACAGAAACATCAGAAAGTTGTTGATTGTAAGAAATAGTTTTCGCCGGGCGGTGGTAGCGCACACCTTTAATCCCAGCACTCGGGAGGCAAGGCAAGTGGATCTCTGTGAGTTTGAGGCCAGCCTGGTCTACAAAGCTAGTTCCAGGACAGGCTTCAAAAGCTACAGAGAAACCCTGTCTTGAAAAACCAAAAAAAAAAAAAAAAAAAAGAAATAGTTTTCAAATTCTGTGAAGTTCTTCAGGTAGAGGAGTACTACAAATGTGCATTATGAAAGGTCAATGCGAAGTAATTTATGCAGAATGCTCCAAAAGTTACATAACCTGGAGGAAATGTCGAAAAATTATATTATACTGTTATTTGAAATAGATATATGAACTATTTATTTCTAAGTTTAACTCTTGTAAGTAAATGGTGGCATGACATAATTCTCTGAAGTTTGCTTAAACAGTGTGGCAAGGGTTAATAGGTAGCTTTTTTTTTTTTTTTTTTAACCATGTTCCCTACTATTCTGAAGAATTTTGGTTGATTGAATGGTGGAATGGCCTTCTGAAATGTAGTTATAGCACAAATGAGTTGGCAGTAGTTCAGAGTACTAGGGCAAGATTCTCCAGAAGGATGGGTTTGCTCTAAATTTGACATCTAATATGGTACTGTTCTCTAGGCATCAGGGCAGGGGAATCATCCTTGGAACTCACAAACTTTTGCTTCCCTGTTCTACTGATCTCATGGCTCAACAAAGGGTTGTCCTACTACCAGGAGGAGCAACCATTCCTTTGAACTGCAAGCTAAGGCACCCACGCACCTGACCCATCGCCATTTACTCTAGGTTTCTTGTGCCCTTGATTTAACTAAAATCAGTTATTGTTACCAGGAGTGGTGCTCAGCAGTACAGAGAGGAATGAAACTACATTGCAACAAAGGAGATGTGCCAGTTATTTTTTGTCTACTTGACACTATTAGAGTTATCTGGAAAGAGAATCAATTGAGGAATTGCCTCCATTAGATTGGCCTGCAGGCAAGTGTATGGAGATTTTCTTGACTAATGATGGATGTGACAGGTCCACTGTGGGTGGTGCCACTCCTAGGTAGTGGTCCTGTGTTGCATAAGAAAGCAGCCTGCGCAAGCCAGAAGGAGCAGCTAATAATCACTTTTCCTTCATCGACTCTGCTTAGGTCTTACTTCCAAGTTCTTCTCTTGAGATTCTACCCTGGCTTTCTCAGTGCTGAAGTATAAAGTGTAAAAACAAACCCTTTCCTCCTCAAGTTGACTTTGGTCAGTGTTTTAGCAACAGCAGCAACAAATTGCACTAGGACAAGAGGAACAGGAGACTATTCCTGGATTCCCTTTGTATTACCATGTCTGGTGATCACAACCCATGAGAAGCTACAACTCAGTCCAAACAGGGTAATAAATAGCTCAGATACTTCAAGAGTGGAATTCCAGGTCACTTTTCAAGATAAAGAGCTAGGTAATTTGGGAGTCTGATGCTTTTATTTATTTACAAACTTTTTTGTACTAAAATTTATTTTAAATTAAGTTTTTAAAAACCAAGATGCTTAGTGCTTGCTGAAGATGAAGACATACAAAATGACACCAGAAAAAGATACTTATAAATATAGTTTATCTGTGGGACCTCACAATATTCTAATTGTTTTCTGTCTTATTTTGTTAAGAATATGTATGCTGGGGTGGGTGTGGTGGCATATGCCTTTAATCCCAGCACCAAGAAGCAAAGGCAAATGAGTTTTGATGAGTTCAAGACCAATTTGGTCTCCATAGTTACCTCCAGAACAGTTAGGGATGCATAGTGAGACCCTGACTCAAAAACAAAAGAATATATGTGCTTATTTTTAGAGTGTGATGGTTACTGTCGATAGCCAGCCTTAAAAAAAAAATCTAGAACCACATGTGAGATGGGCCCCTGAGCACACCAGTGTGCAGTTATTTTGACTGAATAATGAAGTGTAAAGACTCACCCACTTTTGGAAGTGCCATTCCCTGACTGGGACCCAGGAGTAGATAAAAGTGGAGAAAGTTGGCTAACTGAGCACAAGCATACGTGCATTAATTCATTGCTCACAGCCTTTTTTTTCCCCCTGTGGATGTAATGTGATAAGCTGCTCCAAGTCTCTGCCATGTTTGCTTCCTCACAGTGATGGAATTATGAGCCAAGAAACCCCCTTTCCTTTATATTGCTTTTACCTGGATATTTTGTCACTACAACAGGAAATGAAGCTGAAGCATATGCACACATATGTTAAGAAACTGGTCATGTTTTCTTTCATCTGTTCCTTTACCATGGATTATATTTATTGAGTTAATGCCAGCATTGGTTTTGCTATGTATTGTCATATTTAATTATGGTATAATAAATGAATAAAGTTTCCTCAAGGGACTTTGACACCTATTCTAAGGAGCAATATGTTTTCAGTTGTACATGAGAATTATGTTAGGAGAAATAACTTATGTCTTTCTTTAGAAATTGTGTATAACATAGGATGTTGTTAGGTATTAAATTAATGAAGGATGGACTTGGAGCGGCTGGTCTCTGTTATCCAGTTGGCTGGTGAAATACACCTGTATATTTTGATGGGGAAATTTCTACAGGATGTGGGACGGTGATTGAAAGGGGAAACTCACACTTAATGTGGTCAACAACTTCCAGCAGCATTCCAGAGGCATATCAGGAAAAGGCAGCAGGCACATACCTGCCTTCCCTTCTGGCTGAGCTCATCTATCAGTGCTACTATGATCCTCTGCTGATACCAGGCTCCATTTCCTTCTTCCTCTTAACATGGACTCAATTTGAGTGACTCTCCAGGAGTTTCCAAACTTTTAGCCTCAGACTGGGGCTCCTGAGACATTTAGCTTCTTGGAGTGGGCATCTACCAAGTTTTCTTCTTCCCTGGTGTGCAGCCAGCCGTTGTTGGATCACCAGCCTCTATCATATACGACAATCTAGCAATGCCTTCTGTAATAATTTCCTTTGTTCCATTCCTTTGGAAAACCCTGGCTAACATGAGCTCATTAGATGGGTTTTTCTCTTTTTCAGTTTGCAAAATGTATTCAGTTTTAAAAAAAAATATGTTAAAGACATGTACAGAATTGAGTTTTGTTTGTTTGGTCTTGGTCCCTGCTACTATTGAGAACTGTCTACTTTTTAAAGGCCTGTGTGTATGAACATGAAGAGACTACAGAACACGTGTCTAGGTCCAAGGACAGCTCTGGGTGCCGGTCTTTACCTTCCATTTTAATTGAGGCAGGAACGCTCTTGTATCTGCTGCATGTGGTAGCTACCCCATGAACTTCTGGGATTCTCCTATCTGGTCATAAAAATGCTGGGATTACAGCTGTGCATTGCTGCATCTCATGTTTACTTGACTCGGGGATTTTAACGGAAGTCCTCTCACTTGCATGGCAAGTGCTTAGACCGTAATTGTTTTTCAGGTGTGTCACGTGTCTCATCATAGAACAGGACTTTCCTGTGAGTGTTAATTCCATTCATCTGGACGGGTTTTAGCTTTTATAACTTAATCAGGTATTTCCAACAATGCCCTGGACACTGTCTTCCAGTAAATACAGATGCTCTTCAAATTTGGTAATATTTGCTTCCATAAATTCAAACTGAAATGAGTTCATAAATTGAAAATGAGTACTACACCTAGGTTACAGAGCTTCAAAGCTAAGTTGAGGCTAAGTTGAATATGTTCAAATTGAAGCAGACTAGAAAGAGAGAATTATGGAAAACAAGGCACCAACCCCCCATGGTCTTATTGGTCCTTTTTGCTAATAAAAACAGGAAACTTGAGATGTCACTGATAAAACCCAAATTGAAAAGCCTGGCATGGTAGTGCACACCTTCAACCCCAGCATTTGGGAGCCAGAGGCAGGTGTTTCTTTCTGAGTTTGAGAACATCTTGTTCTCTGCAGCCAGTTTCAGGCCGGGTAAGTCTAAATCTACACAGTGAGACCCTGTGTCAAAAAAACAAAAACAAAAAACGAAAGAACCAATTTGCCCACAGGGAAAATAATATATATTCTATGGCATTCTTGTCAAAAACAAACTTTTCTGTGAAGGCCAAAATGATGTATAACCTTGAGTTTCTAGCACTTGCCTCTCAGTGCTAAATCTGGAAAATACCCATGTAAAACTGCCTTACAACTTGGTTTATAAAACATTCTTTTTTGTTTTTTTGTTTTTACAGGAGTGTTTGGGTAGGGTAAGGGAATTGTTCACAACAATCTTCAAAGAGACTGAGAACCACCAAAATATATTTTTAATTTTTTTATTTAGGTTTTTTTGTTTTTTTATTTTGTATACCAACCACAGTTCTCTCTCCTGCTCCTCCTCCCACTCCTCCTGCACCTTCCCCCAACCCAATCTCTCATCCACTTCTCAGAAAGGGTAAGGCCTCCCATGGAGAGTCAACAAAGCTTAGCACATCAAATTGAGGCGGGACCAAGCCCCTCCCACCTGTATCTAGGCTGGGCAATGTATCCCTCCAGAGGGAATGAGCTCCAGAAAGCCAGGAGCACTAGGGATAAACCCTGGTCTCACTGCCAGTGGCCCCACAGACTGCCCAAGCCACAGAACCATTACCCACATTCAGAGGGCCTAGTTTGGTCCTATGCAGGTTCCCCAGTCCACAGTCAGTGAGCTCTGGTTAGCTGTCTTTGTGGGTTTCCTCATGATTTTGGCCCCTTTGCTCATATAATCCCTTCTCCCTCTCTTTGACTGGTTTCCAGGAGCTCGGCCCAGTGCTTAGCTGTGGATCTCTGCATCTGCCTTCATCAGTTACTGGATGTAGGTTCTATGACGACAGGGTGGTCATCAATCTGATTATAGGGAAGGACAGTTCAGGCACCATCTCCACTATTTCCAAAGGGTCTTAGATGGGGTCATCCTTGTGGACTCCTGGGAATTTCCTTAGCACCAGATTTCTCCCTGACCCACAATGGCTCCCTCTATCAAGATAGCTCTTTCCTTGCTCTCCCTCTCTATCCCTACCCCAGCTCAACCATGAATTCCCTCTTGGAGAACCACCAAAAATTTAAATACAACCCATTATAAAGATATTTAATTGCAACTGTCTGTTGAGACACTTACACCAGTGCACTTGGGCATATTATTTTTTCTTCCCTTGAGCACCATTCTATTTTAAACTCCAAATCTACTTCATATTGGCTCATCCTGAAATACTTTTCTTCATCAAAGCCATGAATTCCAGCTTTGAAAGTCTAGGTCAAGGTCTAAACTTCTCAGATTGACTCTGGTGAAACTGTCTATCCCTTGTCTACAATGACAAGCTCACTTCCATTAACTTATAGTTGGACAAAATCATCTATTTGATGATATATTGAATAGCTTAATTGTTTCATACTGTTGTATGATATGATAACAAATTTTATTTTTGTTAACATGAGCTGTGCTGTTCCTAATTTCTATGAGTCAGAATCATCAAAAAGGGTACTGCCTATTGAAACCCAGTTTAAGCTCACCCTTTGAAAGTCAGTAACATTTTTTGCTTATGTGTATGTGGTACCAGAGACCAGCGAGGGGCTTGGATCCCTGCAGTTCCCATCACCTGATGTAAGTGCTGGGAACTAAACCTGGGTCCTCCAGCAGTGTATCAGTTTATTCTCTGTTTCTGCGATAAAATACCCTAACCTAAATACTTTCCTCTCCCAGACTTTTTGTTTCTTTTTGTTTTGTTTTGACAGTATTTTATTGCAATGGAAAGCAAACTAAAAAAAGTAGCACTCTGAAGCCATCTCCCCAGCCCTTCGATGACATTTTTAGGAAACTTATTTTGTTTTCTGGACACTTAAAATGGAATTTTAACAAGGATTATCATGAGTCATTTTTAGTGATTTCAGCCATATAAGGCAGATACTTCCGGGTTCTTGGGGTCATAACAAGTCCTCAGGCAGAAGTGCCTAATGGCCCCTGGGAATGTTAAAGGGCCCTGCATGACCCATGTACAGTGTGGATTACATCATCCACACATGACTCATCTAAGCCCTTGCACGCATGCGTGGTTACATCATCCACGTATGACTCAGCTAAGCCCTTGTGCGCATGCGTGAGCCCTGTCATCTGCATATGACGTAGCCACATCAACCCCCATGCACATGCGCTAGGCAGCTTTTAAAAGCTGGATGCAACATCTTCCTTTCTCTTTCTGCACACTGACTTCCCCAGGCCTGTACATTCCTCCTCTAATAAACTCCTAAGTGGTTTTGTTGAGTGTTCCGTGTTTCCTTCTCACTTGCACTAGGTAATTTCATTGGTGCCGTGAGATTTGGGAGGCTCTCCTGCCCCAAACCCCTCTCCCAGGTTTGGGATCCAGAACTGGGTATTTTTTCCACAACAACCACATGTTCCATATGCCTGAGTGTGATTTCTATGCACACCACCGGCTTCAATTGGTAAGGTTCCCCCATTCTGGTCAGCTTAATTGTTTCTCCGAACCTGAGGAATTGACCGTTGAGATTCCAGCAATCTTCTGGTGTTCCTAGAAATGGGGACAGCCCCCAACCATGGTCTTTATGGCTACCATTGAGCCCTTTGCTGACATCCATCTCTGGATTGCTTCCCTTAGTTAAAATCGTGTTTGGATGACCCAGGGTCAGTCCTCCCGTGACTAGGGGCCTGGATCCCTCAGATTTTTATCTCTCTATTTTTCTTTTTCTTTTATCCACCCCCTCCCCACATGAAAGGCCACTCGGAGCAGCCTCTGGCCTCTCTGGCTTCCATGACACCCTGACCAGATCCAGTCAGGCTGTAGCACCCTACCTGCAGGTAGAGGACGCTCTCCTATAGGTCCTGCAGTATTTGCTGCCGATTTACACCTTGCCTATAGAGGGGAGACGTCTCCCTGTAGGCCTTGTGGTGTCACCATTTTTGCAGGTTTTCATGGTTTCAGCTATGGGTAGCAAGCCATCCAAGCCCATCAATCCAGCCTCCTCCCTGGGATGCATTTTAGAGGCCCAGAAACCC